>ML783307.1:536005-565992 GCA_009831015.1 Picea engelmannii | reverse complement strand
AACACATAATCATAATTTAAACGAAAGTAAACATTTGATAAAAATTAACGTTTTGTTTAAATTGAGATTTTTATGCTCGTTTCTAACTTTTGACATATACTCTTGTAATGAATATATCATACTATAGTGAATGTATTAAGTTTTTCTCGAAGCAAGGCAAGGTATGGAACTATTTGAAAATGTTGATTCTGTAGCTCATTATAATTATCAAGATTCTAACGGGGGGGCCTTTAAATTTTGTAAAACATTTAGGGGGAGTTGTTGGGGCCCAACAAGTTTTGACTTTATTTTTAAACCAAGGGAAGCTCCATAATGCTAAGACCTTTAAACCACTAGATTTCTCGGGTGATTTTATTTAGGCGATGATTATCCAATTGCATTTTTTGAGCTCTTTTTATTTAAACAAAAAAAATGAAAATTTATTTTAGTCTAAGGTTTTAGGAAAATATGAAGTTTGTTTCAACATAGGATCCATCTAGGGATCTCGTCTCCTTGCGGGATGAGAAGAACATGTAGACCGAGTGCCTTTATTGGGTAAATGGATTCATTATTGCAGTTCTGTGAAACACATTCTAGAGAAAGCACAAAACAGGACTTTAATATTTCATCCTTAACTTCAAAGACTCTCCAAAACTAAAAAATTCGGTGATCTCGAGTTAGGCTTATAATAGTTTTCCTCTCCTAAAACTGAGCTCTGATTTGTATAAGATAATCAAAACAACCTTAATCGTTCTACCAGGATTTAATTGATTTTGTTCGCATCAAGGTGAAGTAATTTCAATATTTTAAGTTAGGGAGTCCCATTATCTTGGAATATGGATTTAGCCGAAAAGAGGAATAGTTACCAGAGCATCTTGTAATTCATGTATAACAGCCTATCAGATATGTAGATATTGTTTCACTGCCAGCAAGCCTGTTCAGTACCCCGGTGAAGTTATCAAATTTCCCACATTGAATTTCCTTTCACCACTTTAATTAGCATTTTAGCATTTAAATGTTGAGATGAGAGCAATCATTTTAATGAATTTCCTTTCATCGTCTCTATCGGACTAGATGGGGGCAATCATTTAATAAATTTCCTTTCACCATATGTCTTGTTTTAAAATATGAAGTGGTGGCAATCAATTTGGTATGCAATATACCCGGGAAAAATATTTTTTTACAATTTAACAACAAAGGTCTGTCAACTCACTTTAATTGCTCTAGACTAATCATCTTCTGACCTTCGAACATCTTTTCTTTCAGGGAAATTCTCAAGGTGAGTTCTTGTTTTATTTTTCAGGGACTTTCCTTGAGCAAAACTAATCATTTTAATCCTGTTAGAATGATTAAGAAAGTTAGGATTAACCTAGACATACTTTTGGTTCAGCTAAAGTTAGAGGAACTATAAAACCTTTACTTATTCTCATTTTGAAGGTCAGTTTGTGAGTTTCCAAACTTGAGGTGAAACCTTTCTCCTCCATGAAGTTTACGGGAAGATAGCAGGATTAGGTGAAGAAAAAGCTTGATCATAGATAGGGGAAGAGAAAGGGGTTTCAAATATTCTATTGTAGATACAATTACTCTTAACAAGCTTCTTACTCAACTCTTGAAACTTTTCCTTAAATTCTTTTTATTGCTTATTTTTCATATATATTTATAATTTATTTTATTTTTTTTTATAATTAGAAGTTGTTTTTCATTTATCTAATTAAAGTTTTAGTGATGATATTAGTAAACATAAGATTATTGTCTTACTCATTTACATCTCCTAGAAATTTAACCTGATCTTTTAAGACAGAAATCCATACCTTAGTAGTTGCTTATACTTCCAACCAAAAAGACTATTGGTTTATTACCTTTTTCGGGAGACATTTTACATGAGTATCCATGCATGTCACCTTTTTTATATTTCTAGTCTCTCGGCTTCTCAGCAAGTCTCATGCAATAAGATAAACAAGATGACTGTCAGGGACTCTAGTAGGTTAGGAACCTCCTTATTGTATTTTTTTTTTTTAAACCTATTTATATTTACAGTTACAATAAAAACTTACCTAAAGAAAGGTAGCTACAAACAAAACATGAAAACAAACTGGTATGTACAATGAAAGTTTGGAAACATATTACTGCATGAAGTGTTTGAGGTACCACCCATTGATAGGGGCATTAAGAATCTTTCCGTCAAGATTTTCTACTAGAAACGCATTCTTTCCCTCAGAGGCTATAATTTTGTACAAGTCGCACCAAATATGATCAAACTTACCATGTTTACCAGCATCCTCTTTTCTGGCTTCCCATTTTAGAACCAAATCACCAGGGAGAAATCCCCTATCCTTAGCTTTTTGGTCAAATAAGGATTTCATATTATCTTGATATTTCTGTAGTTTTTCATCTACCTCGGTCCTATTTTTTTGAACTTCAATTAGTTGATTTATCCTCCTGGTAATGTCATTTGGTTCTTCTTTTGAGTCTTGCCAAAGTTTTATTACCGGCAACGCTAGATTTATTGCTAAGATGACGTCAGTACCATATACCATCTGAAATGGAGACATTCTGATTGACCATTTTGTGCCTATCATGTTAGCACATAAAGCATATTTTAAATGTACATGCCATGCTTTCTTATTTTCGATGAGTACTTTCTTGATTATAGTGATCAGGATTTTGTTAGATGACTCAGCTAATCCATTGCCCTGTGGATAGTAAGTCGTGGAGTGTCCTAGAACAATATTATATTTTTGGCAAAAGATTATCATGGCCATGGACTTGAAGGCCTGAGCATTATCAGTAACTATTTTTCGAGGACAGTCAAATCTTGATAAAATATTCTCCTCCAAAAAACTGATCACTACTGTGTCAGTTGCGTTTCGTGTAGAAATAGCTTCCACCCATTTAGTGAAATAGTCTATAGCGATCAGGATCCATTTATGTTGAGCACTAGAGTGTGAGTGAATTTATCCAATAAAATCGAGACCCCATTACTGAAAAGGAGCTTCAGTTTTAACTGGAACTAAAGGCAATGTCGAGACTTTCTGTTTTCCTGTAAACAACTGACAAGGATTACAAGTTCTGACTTTAGTGTTTACATTAGTGAATAATTTTGGCCAGTAATATCCGGCTCTTAAAAATTTATAAGCAGATGCTCTCCAAGCGTGGTGTCCTCCACACACTCCTTCATGGAATTCATCTATAACCTTTTTTTGTTTCGGATTCAACTAAGCAACTCAACAGGAAACCCAGGGGATCCTTCCAATACAATTGACCATCTATAATACAATATTTTATAGCATGTAACTTCAATGTCCTAGTTTTAGATGGGGTTAGTTCACTGGGGCACTGAAGGGTCAAAAAATAAGAAACAATGTCGTGGTACCAAACTGAAGAAGAGAATTTTTCTAGAATTTTAGTTGTGAGCGCGACATCGAGTTCATCTATCTCTAAAAATCCTTCGTTCTCTTGTAGATGATTTATTCTGAGCGCTGTCAAATTTGATTCATCCAACAATTTAGCCAAGTCCTGACCTTTAATAAGTTTAGTTGGCTTAACTTCCAGGTCGAACTCCTAAATTTCGGCTAACCACCTGCCTGTCCTTCCATCATTGTCGAGTTGAACCAGTATATCCTCAATAGAACTAGTAGGTACATAAGCGATGATATTTGAATGCAGTACGTAAGTTTTGAAAGCTTTGAGGGCTTTCACCATTGCATAAGCTTGTTTTTCCAATATATCATATTTTAACTCAACGTCTCTGAGACTTTTACTAAAGAACGCAATGGGTTGTTCAAAACCCTCATCATTCTTTTGTAATAGTATGATCGCAACTGTATGCTCAGAGGCGAAGGAAAAAATCAGAAACTCTTTCAAATAATCAGGACTTGCCAGCACTGGAGCTTTACCTATTACCTTCTTAATATGTTGAAATAATGACTTAGACTCGTTTTTCCACTTTACCTTGTTTTCCTTCTTGAACATATCTGTAATCAATTTTACGATTTCGGCGAAATTCAGAATGAATCTTCTCAAAAAAAATATTTTCCCTAAAAATGATTGAATTTATTTCATATTCCTAGGAATATTTATAGTATATATTGCTTCAATCCTTTTCAGGTCGATTTTGATTCCATCCCTAGAAACTATATGGCCCAAGAGCTTACCTTCTTGCATTGCGGAATGATATTTCTTGGGATTCAGAGACAAACCAAATTTGTGACATTTTTTGAAAATTTGTTTGAGGTGTACTAGATGTTCTGCATCAGATTTAGAAAAAACAGTTAGATCATCAAGATAAATAACAACAAACTTATCTCTTTCGTCGACGAAGGCGATGTCCATAGCTCGTTGAAAAGTTGCTCCTGCATTCATTAAACCGAAAGGCATTTTGTCATACATAAAGGTACCCCAAGGAGTAGTAATGAAGTTTTCTCTTTATCATCTTGATGAACTACAATTTGATTGTAGCCTGAAAATCCATCAATCATAGACATTTTGTTAATGCCTACTACTTTCTCTAAAACATGATCCATTTTAGGCAATGGGTAATTGTCTTTGAGTGATGATCTGTTTAGATTTATGAAGTCTACACACAGACTGATTTCACCGTTCTTCCTTCTTATTGGAACTAACTTGGCTACTCACTCAGAGTATTTGAGTGGGACAATGATCTTGGTGCCTAGAAGCTTCTTTACTTCTTTTTCTATCACGAGAAGTAATATAGGATTAATCTATCTGAGTTTTTTCCTAAAAGGTTTGACACCTTGTTTCAGAGGGATTTTGTGTTCCATTATAGTGGTTTCATAGGTTCTTAATTCGTCGTAGGACCAAGGAAAAACATCTTTATACTGTCTAAGAAACTCAGCATATTTACCTTTTATTTCAGGGGGTAGGTACTTAGATAATTTTACCAACCTAGGATCTTCTTTGGTGCCTATGTCACAATCTTCAACTTCTTCAGGCTGAGGCTATAAGGTGGATTTCAAAGGAATGTCATCGTGGTTAAATAACCTCTCTAAGGGAATCAGACCTTTGGGGATCTGATTATTTTTCAGAACAAGCATACGATGATCAGCAATTTTATTTTGAAAATCTTGAGGTTCTTCCCCTTCTTTCAAAGTCCAAGCGGGATCATTTTGGTTTTCTTGGTCAATATGTGTTTCGGCGAAATCATCCACCATCTCTAGGAATTGATTAATTTGTTCCTCGTCTTCAAAAACCTGCCAATGTTGTATATTGTTTGGTATTGAGGGTCGATATCTCATTTGTATATGGTATTTTAGCTTGAAAGCAGTAGGGGGTGCAAATGTTGAAGTTGCTTTGGCTAACGAATTTTCCTGATGATTTTCTTCTCTGGGAATATAGTGAATATTAACCGATGAGAAAAAAAATTCAATCAGGTCCCAGGCGCAATTTCTGTAAGACCTTAACCTAGGGTGTTTGGCCTGGTACTGACGACTTACCTGTTTTATAATTAATTCTGCATCATCAAAGACTTCCAAGTTTTTAATTTCCATCCTCCTGACAGCTTCTAATCCTAGAACTAAGGCTTCATATTCACATACATTATTTGTGTAATCAATGTTCCACTACAACCTGTAAGAGAAAGGGATAATGAACTCATATCCCGGTGCCACAAACAACACTCCAACTCTTGTTCCTTCACAAGATGAAGCGTTGTCAAAAAACATTTTTCAAACACCAGTACTATATACATCCTCACTTGGTTTTTTTGTTTTTTCTTTTTCTGTACAATATTTTTCTGTACATTCTTCTAAATCATCGTCTATTGATAAAATACAATTTCCTAAATCTTGATCCGCGATATATACAGGTTAATTATTTGGGTTTAGTGGATCACTTACTGTAAATGCCAACCTGGTTTCTCTATACAGGCGGGTGAACTGTCCGCCGAAGACTGGGATTGTAGCATATGTCATATCTAGTCCAAGGGATCCTCCAATTTTAGCGCCCTAAGACCTGGACAACAACATACCATACTTTGGAGGTATATCAGCAACAACCACATCCATCATAACACTTTTTGTAGGAATATGCACAAGATTAACGAATAAATATTTAATCATACCCATGCATTTGACTTTCCTTGAATCAAAAGCATACAAATCTCCATATGGCCAAGTAATTTCAAGACCTAGTCTATCCATTATACCTTTGGGCATCACATTATGAGAAGCTCCAGAATCTAACATGCAATTATGAAGCAGACTATCATGTATAGTTAATGTAATATAAAAGGGAGTGACGGTATCTCTGGCACCTTCAAAGTGTGGGCCAAAAATTACATTTGGCTTATCATCTTCCACATTTATGAATTTCGGTATCTAAAAAATTAATCATCTTGGCAATTTGTTTCCTGTATGTGGGATTTTTTGCTAGTTCGACTAGAGGTATAGGGATCTTGATTTTATTAATCTTATTCTCTAGGTTGAAACTTCCTGCTATCTTCTCAACCTCTCTAGATTGTATTTCCACTTCCCTTTTTCTGATTTATTAATTTGTGGTGTTTTTGTTTCAGTTGTTTTTGTTTGTACTATGGGAATTTTTGTTGTTCGTGTATTAACAACTGAAGTTTATGCTACCTTTTTGTGGTATGTTGTGTATCTGCAGCCTTGGTTTTTTCAGTAGCCTTGGTTTTAACAATCTACCTTTCAACGGATTTTGGGGTTGCCTCGTCTGTTTCCCCTCTCGACAAGATCTTCTTCGGTGGGGCAGTTGTGACATTTTTGTTTCTAGGCCTTAGATTGTATTTTCGTTGGAGCTCGGCCATTATGTTATCAGTGATTCCTTGATAAGTAGAATCATTTGTATTATTCATATCTTCATCATTATTAGACCAAGATTTCGCATTTAGAGATCTCTCATAATCTTGTCTCGTCAAAATACAATTCTTGACAATCATCACCGAGATTATTAATATCTTCCTCAAACTCCTCAAAACCTTGCATATCTTCTCCTCCTATAAAATTTTCATTTTTAAAGGGGTTTTGGATTTTTTGTTCTTCATTCTTAATTTTCCTTTGTTGTGTTTGAGGATTAGGATTTCTTCTGAAATATTTTTTAGGGAAGTGCTCATTTTTTTATTCGTCCAATTCCATTCTGGAGATTTTATTTAACAATTCTTTAATAATTTTAGCCATATCATCCATCTTATCTTTCGAGGATCTTCCACTTCCCAAGGGTCCTTCTTGTTCCCTGAATCGTCTAGTTTCTTTATTTCCTGTTTCAAATTTTTCTTTTAACTTACCTGATGCCATCATATTTGACTTGATTTCTAAAGCATCATCCTGCATTTTTGTGAGGTCTACAGATCTCCTTTCCCTCAATAACAGAGCGAAATCAGGGGAAAAAGCCCCAACAAAAGTTACTTTTGCTGCAGGTTGAGAAGGTTTAACCTCAGCTGGAATTTTATTGTACAATTTATTAAACCTTTGAGTAAATTCAAGAACTGTTTCATAATTTTTCTTTCTTAAAGCCCCAAACTCAGTCAGATAGTAAAGGTGATCTCTCCTTTCTCCCCATTGTTTGAGAAACGTGCTTTCTAATTCATCGTATGATCTTATGGAAGTTGTCGGTAGTCCTCAGAACTAGGTTCTCACCTGTCCTTCAAAAGTTTGAACTAGGAGTCTCGAATACACATCTTCGTGTTCAAGGCCAAGGATGTCAGCGAATTGATCGAAGAAATTAATGTGTTCAGTTGTGGTTAGATCCCCTTCTCCTGTGAATTTCGGGAGATTTTTCATGTTATTTTCGGGTAGATCATGGAGAGGAACTGGCAGGACCAAAGGAGAATACCTAGTAGCCACTTTAGCGAAGATTATAGGGAGTGGTACTTGACCGCCTTCTCCTCCTCCTCTATCACCACCTACAGCACCACCCCCAGCCCCACCTCCTCCGGCTGCAGCCATTAATAATTTGGAGGGTGAAACTTGAAGCTTATAGAGAATACTTTTAAAGGTGTGTGGTAACCCTTCGATTGTGCCTGGATAGGGCGAGACGGTTTCAGGAAACTGATCATCAAGGGACAGGAAACTTGAAAAAGTGGGACTTGGAAAACGGGGACTGGTTTCTTCGGACTCACAGGGTGTGTATACAGGAGAACCGACAGGAATCGAGTCTAGGTAAACAATATATTCTTCAGAGTTATGAGAGATTGGAAACTGAACTTCGGGAACTGAAGAAATGTCAATCGAGGTGGGAAGTGAGATAGATATTTTACCTCTAGTGGTGAAGGAGACGGTTGGGAAATTTTTGGTTTTAAACTCAGGTAACACGGATTAGGGTTCTAGGGCTTCGATTCTATCGATGGATGCTTCTCTGAAAAGGAGTTGGGTATTCGACTACTTGGGTAGACCCTTAGTACTTTACTTTGTGAGTTTGGGTTGTGTTGACGGGCGAAAATGTTCGTCCATCAATTAAGAGAGTGGAACCGGTCCGTGGTTGTCTAAATAACCCAAGCCGTTTGGAATGAACCACCCTGACGAGTTTAACGGCTCCGTTGGCCGCTCTAAGGTCTTAGGAAAACCAAAGAGAAAACTAATCTAAACTAACTAATCTAACTAAAACAAATAAAACTAACTAAAACAAACTAATATTAACTAAAACAAACTAAAACTAATACACTAATCTAATTAAAACAAACTACTAAATTAAACTAAAACTAAATATAAACTATTCTAACTATTATATACAATCTACTCATTTCCATTATAATAACTCAAATCAACTATCTAATTACCAGCTGCAATATTACTTATTCACAAATGTACACTATAAACAGCCAACAGATTTAATTAAAACCTGCAAAACTCATGTATTTCCTGCCCTAAGATAGCAAGATATGTTTTTGATTTTTTATATTTTATGAAAAAAAAAAAAAACTATTGAAATTAAACAATCTAATATATTTACTGAAATTAAACAATCTAATATACTAATTCTATCTAAACTGATAAAAACAGTAAACAAACAAGTGACTAACTGACCTGGAAGCGCTCCTAATTTGTCCTGTGTATGATGACTTTGAATCTGGTCGGAGGAAGGAAACTCGCACCGGTTAACCCAAAAGCTTTTTGTAAACGATCGGTTGTGCTGCTCTTCGAATTGGTTTACAGAACAAACAAGACATAAAAAATCATAACAACTTTATGATTATAAATTTCTGCAATAAGGGAAACCTGTTATGCAAAAACTTATATATGATAACTCAAATTATGAAGAAGATAAACCTGTCATTCACAAACTGAATTAAACAATTGTTATGTATTTTATACAATTGGAAGAAACCAGATATGGATTACAGTGATTAAAATTATATCATTTGCACATGATCTAGATAGCTAAAGTAGTCATAAATCATAAACAAATTGATATACACAACATGAAACAAAATGTTGATATAATGATAAGCTAAAGCTGTGACAAAACACCAAATTCTTCTTCAGTCTGTATTAAAACTCCATTATCCTTGTTCACCCACGAATGAGGATGAACATTATTACAAAAATCATAAGTATATATAAGTCTCTCCACAGGGTAAAACGTCCATGTGGATAATATCAAAATGTTTTACATAATCTGAGAAATATCCCAAAATCAACTAAACTAGGAAATCAAAATGCAAGTGAAATCTTTGAAATATCCCCTAACTGCTCATAAACTCAATTGCAATTTCGAATTTACCTGCAATAGAACACAAATATCAAATTAGAAAGATATTTCAGTAACAAAATAATAAAAATTTGATCTTACAGACTTAGCTACAGAATCATCTGATTCTGTAGCTAGTCTAAAATAGCATACAAGACCAGATAGAGATCAAATGAAATCTTTTTTAAAATAATCCAATTTAATTTTCTTTTAATAAACATTAAAATCGAATAATGGTTCAAATGAGTTCATCGTTAAAATTAAACAAAATCAAAAGGGATTGAATCGAAACAGGAGTAAGAATACTTTGTTTTTCAGTTGCCATAAAACCGGGTCAAACAGTAACAGAACTGTTTCATATCCAAATGAAATTAATAGTGAATCATATCGTATAAGATACGATGTAATCCAACACAATCATAATCGATACAATCATAATTAAACACAATCATAATCGATTTGTTACGGCTGTAACAATGTGCATAAGATTCATATTGTTTTAATCAAATACCAATATGGAAAGGTTGTTACGATTATAGTCAAAATGAAACATGCATAACAGCATCAACAAACTTCGCCATAGATTTCGATAGCTGAGCGTTACACAGTCAACAGACAGGATCAAAATAATGATCACAACCATCGGAACAAATCGTGACTGAGTCAAATATAGAAACAAATCGTAATCCTGGGCATAATCACTTTCGTTCCCCAAATCAAATTTAAACAATATATTTGTTGCAATATGAATCGAACTGATAACACGGTCAAACAAAACAATGCGAATCGATTGGTTGGGTATAACAGTTATGATTCGTATCTATTCGCAATTTGGTTATGCATTAACAGAATGGTATTCAAATTGGTCGAAAAAGACATGGAATATAAAATCATAACAGTTAACCATCATTGCCGACCATATCATATAGAATATAACCAATTCGAATCGAAACATTGACTGTGTTCGAAATTGAAATACCAGAAACAGCTTATGTTTAGAAAAGATATTAACAACTTCAATAAGTAACAGAGTATTCAGTTCAAGCCAAATTAAAACAATCAAATCCATGCCACGATCAATCGAATCAAAGCTAAATTGGGAAACAAAATTTAATTAATCAAAACGAAACTATGCATATAGTGCATGCTTATGTGTCAAAGCAAATCCATGTTGTAAACAGAGCTTATGAGTTTGTCATATAAACAGGTGATAGTCATACCAGTGAGGCTGCTCGAGCTATGCCAATTTTGAATTAACAACCGTTGTAGCTGACTCCACGTTCTTAAACAAAATAGAGCCTGTTGTTCGTTGTTTCTTATCGGTGGCTAGCAATTTGTCCTTTTGACTGGTGAGCATTGCAACTTGATCCTCCAGAGCATGAATTCTGGATTGTAGCATTGTCACATCAAGTTAATACCTTTCTAACCATGAGCCACACTGATCACATGGTGGAGCAGTTGGTTGATATAGAGTAGGAGGGGGTTTTGACGAGTCACCGGGGTTTTCACGAGGCATTTTAATGCCGGGGTAATTAGGATCATTTCGCAAGCAAGGTGGTAGGTTTTTGACAAAGTCGTATGAGGTTTTGTCACACAGACCTTCTGAATAGGGATACTCACTTTCCAGGTAACGTTCCACCTCCGAGTCAAGATATTCACTCACCATGATAGGGTCAGGGTTGACAGGCATTTTCGGTTTGTTTCTTGCCATGCGAGAGATTAATCAGGCATTATTTTTTCCTTTGTAATTCGCTGTAGGTTTGGCTTTAGGCCTTTTAGCCACGGGTTTAACATTTTCCACATCCTTGGTGGCAGAGTTGGGTAGGTCGATAGGTGAGTCAGGTAGGGGTTTAGGTAACAGAGCATTGTAAGGCACAGGGGGTACAGACTTGCTCTCGCTCACCACAGGTTTGTCAACCTGTGGTGGGTTTGAGTCCTCAAAATTATTGCGATTAAGAAAATCATTCCAACAGTCTCGATGTAACCCCAAATGACAAACCACGAGCATTTTAATTAACCCAAAGTGAAAAAGGTTGTTATCGGCCTAGTTCTGTTTGTATCTTTTAGCCATTTTAAACAGACTCCTATGCAAGTAATAAGGAATATTAAGCTCATAGCCCATGAAAACCATAAGTAGTCGAAGGTGGTACAAGAAAACGAAACCATACCGTCCCTCGCAGGTGATAAACTGCTTGGTTATCATCAGCAAGTCGTGCCAACGTTGCTTGAGCATATTTGCGGGCAAACCTTTGTCGCAGGAGCTCACCCTTCGTGACTGGAAGAGCAATGTCCACGGGACATCTTCCACTTTGCAATTTTTTGACCATTTCTGTCCAGTAGCAGGCAGACCGGTAGCTAAACTGAGAAATTGCTCGTCAATTTCCAATTGGACATCCCCAACCTTGGCTCGGCAGCCATCAAAGGTTAATGCGAATTGCCGAGCCACGCAAGGGTTAAAGCCATCCAAATTCTTCAAGGTCACTGTAAGCACTGTCAAACATCAACAAAGCTTGGCAACCATTGGGTTCAGCCCTTACGACTGGAGCCATGGTGCAGGCACATGGTAGGGTTTGGATTGAACACAACAACACAGGAGCAAAGTCGTTTGGGTTAACAGCTACGAGCGCTCAAAGGGGAGGCAAATTAATGTGCGTGTGCGAGGGTGGTGGGATAGTTCACCGCCATGCATAGTAGTAATGACAAAGTACAATGTTGTTCCAACAATCATGACATCGTTCAAACCATAATATTTGTCCAACCCAAGGATCAAATGGTGGATGATATACCAATGTGCCAATGTAATAATTCAAACCATTGTCATTCAACGTTAAATCAAAACCCAAATGTTTAACCAACGTGCCATTGTAATCATACATTTATAAACATTGTGACCAATGATTTCATAAAATCGACAAGCCAAGAGCTTATAATAATAAGGATCACATTATATAAAGACTAAAATCAACCATGACCCCTATAGAATGAAGTATAACCCATAAATTTACATGCTCGATGCCTTATCAATCAAATAAAAATCAAGTTGCGCAATCAAAGTAAGAAT
Source organism: Picea engelmannii (assembly GCA_009831015.1). Classification (NCBI taxonomy): domain Eukaryota; kingdom Viridiplantae; phylum Streptophyta; class Pinopsida; order Pinales; family Pinaceae; genus Picea; species Picea engelmannii. Next base: position 553,292 of record ML783307.1, on the reverse strand, counting down.
AGGCAAATGGACATAGTTTGAAAAATCATTCCAGCCACTTAATAATAAATCAAAGGTAAGTACTAATCAAAATATCAATGAAAAGATCATGACAGTTCAAATAACGATGGAGGAGTTTTCACGCTTACAGTCGTGAAAACTAAATGGAGACGAATTTGCAAATGTCACATGAAATGAAAATATCGTCTATTTGCAAAATGCGACGTCAATTTGAAGTTCAGAAGACGTAGGTGTAGGCAGCTTATAGGGCAATGGAAAAAATTGTATTGGTTGCCAACAGGTTGATAAGTCCTACTTGTCGATGAAGCATTCTGTTTAAGGTATCTTCTTGGTTTCAGAAGTTTTCCTGGATCGGATACAGGCGAGGTCTGCTTATCGTCTGGATTTTTCCTAGTATTTTTTCTCTTAAAAGCCAGTTTACTAGTTAGTGGAGTCGCCAAGTGAAAGATAAGAAAATATGATTATAAAATATTCAATCTTTGTTCACTATCGAAGATAGAACTTACCAATTTCGTTCTTCCCAGGGAAAAATAACTTTGTTTCTTCATTCCCCGGCAACCACACCAAAAATATGTTGTTCCTAAGTTTATATTTAAGGCTTCAAAATATAAATTCAAGGCATCCGAAATAAAGAGGGTTTTTGATAAATAAAAAGGAAAACAGTTCTTTAAGAAAAGAAGCTATGGTTGATTTCTGAGTTGTCTTTGTCTAGATTCTAACCGTTCTTGGACGCTTATGTCTTTTTCAATGGCTGCCCATGAATGTTTGACTTCGACCTGGGTGGTAGCTGTCTCTAGGATAGTATTAAACAAATTTAAATCAATATTGGTCTAGTCGTTTAAACCGGGTTGAATATTAGGTTGTCTTGTAACAGGTACAGTCATGGACAAAATAAAGTTAAAGATTTGTTATTTTTAGTTTTCTTTTTTCTATTTTCAATTATAAGAGAAAATGTTCCTAAAAGGGGATTAATAATATAACAATTCAGAGGTTGTTTTCCGAACCTGAGTCAAATTTCAAAATAGTGAGTATGATGAAAGAAAAACATAAAGTTGTTAAAACAAGTGAGGAATCAACATAGAAGAATATCACTCAGAAAACAAAAGAAGACATTAGATGAAGAACCCGTTAATGAAGCATAAGATATGGTAATCTAAATAATTCATAGGTCTTATGTCTACTAATAGAAAACACAGAGGAAAATCTGTAAACAATCAGATAACGAAATAAATGCGTAACCACATTATATGTTGTACTAAATTGTAGTTAGATATTCATCAAAGATATATGGGAAAAGATATTGAATATGAAAGAATAGAGGAATACATAACTTAGGATGGACGGAATATGGAATCTTCGGTTTGCATTTTTCTTAATTCTTATCTACGAGAGATTTCTCTACTACAATTGGCCAAAAACAAAATCCCCCTCTAAGTCTTTTGAAATTACATTTATACAAAGGTTACCATCCATAGACGGTTGAAAATTTCCCTACTTCTAGATATTAACGATTACAAAATAAAGACTCGAACCATTCATTGGCTTCCTTTCTACCTTATTTCATACACCGGTATAACGGGCAGCATATATCGCTTCATTATTTCTTTGCAGTACTTGCTTCACTTGGCCCGAGACACCCGACGCACCTTCTTATAAATTGCGCTAATCTTCTTGAAGATTCTAACACGTCCTTTGCCTCAAAAGGATATAGATTCCTCTGGATTTTCGGCAACCTGTCTTCAATCCTTCTATCTTCAAATTTTATTGATTGTATTTTATTGATTGTCACTGTAATTTTGGCTTCACCAACCATCTATCTATTTGGACAAAGTCGATCTGCATCAACTGTGAAATTTCGACCTAAGCTTCATTTAAGATCTCTTTGATTTTAAATTGATTCTTTATAACATTGATCTGTCCTAATAGTCCAGGACAATCATCCTTTCCAATGCCTAATGACTTTTTATCCAACAGATCGAAAGTCTCTTCATAATCTTCCTTTATTTCTTTGGCCAATATTTTACTTTCGGCTATATTGGCCTCCCATATTTTTGATAGTATGTCTCCTCTGATTTTCTCTTCAATGATCAATCTAATATCTTTGGGGGTTATAGATATTTCTCCATTAGAAGATGACACGACCGCTTTTTGGAAGGTGATCCGGGCTGCAATAGCCTCTTTTTCTTTGAGACCAATAATTTCTAATGATTGACTAATCTCCTGAAAATAATCTTGGATAATACCTACCTTAGAAAACATGTTTTGTTGTGCTTTCTCCATGGATGATTTTAGGGGCTAAATTTCGCTCATGGGTTAATTTTCCATGGTTTTTCCAAAAACGAGATTCGTTATTTTAAAAATGATTCGCCCAAATTCTATAGGATAAAATTATTTTACCTTAAAAATCGCCAAAAATTTATAAATACTATATAAAATCCTTAGAAATTTGAATATTTTTACAAAAATATCGCCAAACATTTATAGTTGGCACATGAAGGATTAGTAAGATTCGCCAAGGTTTCTACATTTTAAAATAAATTTCCATCCTTAAAATCATCCCTGGCTTTCTCTAACTTCTAATGTACTTCTAGTGCCTAGGCTTGAAACGCTGCCATATTCAAAACCTAGTTTTCAATAGAATTTAACTTAGCTTGCAGTTGTCTTACTAATTCTTCTTTTTGGATGACCTACCCCTGACTCACTTGCATATTCTTATACATTTCATCTAGACTAGATCTGAGCAAATGGATTTCCTGTTTGTCAACGACTCTGGCCTATTCAAGTCCTTTATTTGTCTCGTCTCTAATGTTATTCTCTGTATTCTTTATTTGACTTTGCAACTGGGCTATCATTTGATTCTTATACTACAGCCTTATTTTCAAATTATCAACTGAGAATAAGTTGTCCATAGCAAAAGCCCCTAAAGAGCCTGCTACCTCCGTAGCAAATTCTTCCTTTTCTAGGTTTTGTCCATCCACAAGTATCATGTGCTTCTTAACCATTGTACCTTCTTTCAGGTGAATTTCTTGTTTCACTACAGATTTCCTCTTTTTACTGAAAAAGAAGTTAGAGGAAGGTATTTCTTCAATGGATATTGGGTTAAGATCGCTTACATATATAGCTCCAAGATGGGGAGTTCCAAAACTTGAATGTAAAGGAGTCATTGCTGTAATAGGACTGCCTAACTTCGTGAATTGTGCTCCCTCTGTTGTTTTGGGATTATCGACAGGAATAGTTGATGATAAAGGAAGAGTCATTTGATTCGGTTTTAAAGGTGTTTCGGATTTAAACTCTATTTCAGACCCTGAATGTTCTGCCTGCGAAGTTTCTGTTTTTTGTGAAGACACTTCGGGATTGTTTGGGTTCTCCTCTGTAATCTTTTTATCCAAAGACTTTGGTTCGAAACTTGGAGGTATACTTTCTTGTTCTGAAGGAGGGGTTATCGATTCTCCTTGTAGTATCTTGGGCAACCCACTTCGTCTGTGCTTTTGGAAAGAAAGAAATTTGGCCTGTAGATTAGGGGGTAATGCTTGGACTTTGTCTTGTATCTCCTCATAAGCTCGTATTCCTTTAAATATCTCATCAGAGGGGTAGTATTCAAGCTCATATGTTTTCATATTGCAATGAGCTAGATGATTTCCCACAGGTTGATATGGATCATGCTTTCTGAGTTCAACATCCACCAATTTAATGTCTTCTAATGCTGCGGCTTCTACCTTGGAATGGCCAAAATTTATAAGTGAAAACCTCTCAATCTGTATAGGAAAAACTCACCAAAATTTCTTTTGAACTACTTTTAACTCTATGTCTATGCCTCCTGTTATTATTTGGTAAGCCACTTCTCTGCACACCAGTCTGTCAGGAAGAAATTTTGGGAGAGCATGAGGGGGAATCGAACATCTAAAAACTCTGATATAAGATAAATTCTCTTCAATAAACCAATCTGCAACTGTTTTGAGGTTTCCCATGATTTTCTCTGAAATCCGAGGAGGTGGATAACCATACAATATTTGGTGCACAGGAATCACAACATAGTGAGAGAGTTCATAAAAGAAATCTTTTACTTTTTCTTCCCATAGTTTAGAGTGATAGAAATGGATGGGTTCTGCACAGGTTGAGTTCCAACTCCAATTCATCAAAGGAAAAGGGGTCATATAACAGACGGCGTCCATGACATACGCAGACATATAAAAATACGCAAGTTGGCCTTTTGACTTTGCCTTTTGATACTCAGCAATCTCCTTGGTAAGGTTATCAGATAGAATCTTATCCCAATTGAAAGTGAAACCCTCGGCTACTTTGTGCATAATTGGTACCCAATCCGTCGGGAAATGGGAAGAGCTTTTCCTCCCAAATATTCTACATAACATCATAGCTATATAGACCATATATTCATTTAACGATGCAGTGGCATAAACGCCATGGGAATCAGTTGTAAATTTCGTTGGAACTACCCACCATGTTTTAATTATATCTGGATAGGTTTGATCAGACTCTGTGCATTCCTTTCATTGAAACTCTTCTACGAATTTGGCATTATAAATATATTTAGAAACAAGAGATAGCTTGTACATTACTTGAATTTGTTTTGTCCTGAAAGAGTCAACGACAAATTTTTGATGATTTATGATGCTCCTGGTCTGGACATCGGTGTTCATCAGAGCCCAGTTTATCATGTCATTGTATGGCATGAGCTTTGGCTGTGTAGCTATTTTATGAAGTTCGGCCTCTGTTATAACTCTGAGTTTAGTTCCAGTGTCATCAGTCTTTTCATCTCCAAAATCATCTGGGCAATTCCTGACCTCGTGCTCTAAGATTTCAAAAATATTCATCCAGGACCTGACTGAGTCTACAGCATGTGGTGTGGTATCAGACAGAACGTCTGAGTTCGGATTTGAGCCTTCACCAGCCTCATCACTCTTCTTCAAAGTTTTTTTGGGTGCCATGATGCCTGTGATAAAAAACGAGTACCTGTTACAGAGGAAAAGGTGTAAATTTTCTTCGAATGCAACTTGTTAATTTGTTGGAAGTGAGAATGAAATTTGAAATAGAAACCTTTATTCACCTTAATTCGAGTGTGCTTCTACGGGCAATGAATTTATTTGTTTTAATGAGGAGGGTATGACTGGAGATACGTGTCTTACACTATGAGATATTCCCATTAATCCATAATAAAAGCTGCCAAATATTGGCAATTCGAGACCGAGAACTTTGGATGTAATATCATTGAGGAATTCTGAAAAACGAAAGTGCGAAAAAACAATTTATATCGTTAATTTTTGTTTAGATGTTAAGTTAATCACACTTAAGAACTTAATGCTTTCGGGACTTCAAGCTTCGGGGTTTTTTGAACGTGATGAATGATAATTCTCTGGTTCCCCGAAATGCGACTGGTTAGCAATATATTAAGTATGTTTAAACTTTTAATTAATCACGATTAAACGGGATTTCGTGACTTACACATCGGGATTTTGAGTTGTTGTTTGAGGTGGGATTCCCCAAAATGAAATTACGATAAGCTTGAATTACCATTAAACGTTCTTAATCATTCTTATTATCTTGGTTTAATTTCTTTTAAATTAAATTTTCGTGACTTTGCGTATCGAGAATTTGGGGTTCATTGTAATGTCAAACTGCTTATATCGCAGAACCCCGAAACCTAAAACTTTGAAAAAGATTTAGAGTTTTGACTTTATTTTTAAACCAAGGGCGGCTCCATAATGCTAAGACCTTTAAACCAGTAGATTTCTCAGGTGATTTTATTTAGGCGGTTATTATCCAATTGCATTTTTTGAGATCTTTTTATTTAAACAAAAAAAACGAAAATTTATTTTAGTCTAAGATTTTAGGAAAATATAAAGTTTGTTTCAACAGGTTGGTTGTTTATGTTTTTCCATTTCTTGAATCTTATCCTTCATTGTCTGCAATTCACTCTTGAACCCTAAGAATCTATCCTCTATTTGAGTTTGAATGGTATCTTTATTTTTTTTTATCAATCATTGCCTCTATCTCTATTTGGAGTTTACGTCTCTTTCTTCACTCATTTTTTCTAATGATTCTAACTCTATTTGGATTTTGACATCTCTCTCCCTTTTTTATATATATAAATACGTTAAAATATGATGGGGAAGGTCGGGGACGATGTCAAGCATCACTCCAAACCCCCGTGGGCTAGGTCGTGGCCACGTGGGGCCATGGCCTGGCCCACGAGGGGCTGGGGCGATGCTCGGCATCGCCCCTATGGCCCTCACATCATTATATATATATATATATATATATATATATATATATATATATATATATTTATTGTGTTTTTTTAATTTTTTTAATTGTTTTAAGTGTTTTTCGCCATTGATTTAGTTTTTTACCTTTTTTAACTTTTTCTTCATTTTCTNATATATATATATATATATATATATATATATATATATATATATATATATATATATATATATATATATATATATATATAATTTAAAAAAAAAATTATAAAATTTTATACTTAAATGAGTTTTTAAGGTTTTTAATGTAACTTTTTTGTTTTGTTTTTTTATTTTAGGTTTTTTTTATTGTTTTTTTAGTTATTTTTAAATTTTGTATTAAAAAATTTATTTTAGGATTTTTAATTTAGGTTTTCATATATATATATATTTATTGTGTTTTTTTAATTTTTTTAATTTTTTTAAGTGTTTTTCGCCATTGATTTAGTTTTTTACCTTTTTTAACTTTTTCTTCATTTTCTCTTAGTTTTTATAAATAGTTTTGATTTTTGTTTTTTTTTTTAATTATTTTATGATTTTTAATTTAGGTTTCCATATATATATATATATATATGGTGTTTTTTTAATTTTTTAAAGTGTTTTTCGCCATAGATTTAGTTTTTAACTTTTTCTTCATTTTCTCTTAGTTTTTATAAATAGTTTTGATTTTTAGGTTTTTTTTTCTATTTAGTTTTTTAAGTTTTTCTTTATTTTTGTTTATATAAATTTGTTTTTGATTTTGTTTTTTTTATTAATTTCAATTGTTTCTTTTAAGTTTTTAATTTATCATATATATATATATATATATATATTTGTTTTCTAAATATTCAAAAATAATGTTTTTTAAGTACAATTATTTTTTATGTATTGAAGTAAAGGTAAACAATGTGTTAAAAATGTTGTTTTTTACTACATTTTAAAGGTATGGAACAATATCCTCGAGGTATAGGGCAGTCGGTGAGGGAGTGTGTTGTTAAGCCACTCTGTGTTGTTAAAGTCACCGGTTCGAAACCTGCGGGGACAAAAAAATCCAACCATGTTAAGGGTTGGTGTGGTTCAGGCCGGGTGCAATCCCCGGGTGATTTTGACGGCTTAGATGCCCCTGAGTCGCGGTTTCTCAAGCCACAGGTTAATCGCGTAGCCAACAGGTCCCGCACAAATTAACAAACAAAAAAAAAAGTATGGAACAATAAATTAATTAAGGAGACACAATTACATGAAAATTCGTAATTTCAAAAAAAATGGAAAAAAATATTTTTAAGATTGAAAGAAGCATTTGAAAATGACTAAAAACACAGTTGAATAAAAAAAAATGAAAATACATGAAAAAAAAAATATTTAAAAAAATAACGTGGAAACATTGTGGATAGAAAAATTTAAAATATCCAAAAACCATCTAAAAAGGGAGGGGGGTTGCTACCGGTAGCACCATTTTTAAAAATGGGGTAAAAAAAATTCACCCCCCAAAAAACGAGAGTTCTTGTTAAGTTGGTAACTATGTTTTAACTCATTAACCCACTTTTATCCACTTAACCACTTTGTCCACTTTGACTACTTTTTCCACTTAGCCACTGTGTCCACTTAATTTAACCACTTTCCACAAATAGTAAGTTATCCACTCCTAGTTGCAACTAATTTATTTTTAACTATTTTCTTAATACAACCACTTAACCCATGATTAACTCTTGGTTTCACCCACTTTGACTAGTCAACTTCTTCTAGGAGTTTCTAGAATAATTTGACTTATTTGACCTTCTAGGAGCTTCTAGATAACTCATGAGGGTTCGCCAACTTCACAAGGCCGTAACTCTCTAACCGTGAGGAGTTATGTGATGTTCCACATATCACTGGAAATGGCATGGCATGTATTATCCATCTAGAAGAGTCTTGCCTACATATACATTGATTTTCGTTACATTATTCCTCAACCAAACTTGGGTTTCTTACCCATACCTCTAGAGCTACCGGAATGTGCTACCAGACATACTCAAAGGTTGACATCAATCTACAACATCACTCTCCAAGGGTTGACATAAATGACAACCAACTATCCAACTATCCATCAATCTAGACCAAAAATCACTACCATATCCAAGACCATTTTCCCTACAATTTTCTCAATTCCATTTAGTCAAACAAATTGTTAGTATTTCGTAACAATTTTCAATTATTAATTTTTTAAATTTGGTTATACAGGAAAATAAAGATTCCCATGTATGAGATTTCTACTCAATATGTTTGGTTCTTGCAACTGTAGATATCAATCTTCTTATGAGAATACATCATCTCCATATCCAAGACCATTCTGCCTGCAATTTCCTCAACTATCATGCAACCAGACAAGATTGTTAGTACTCATGCATATTTTTAGCAGTTCACGAAATGATATCAGAATTGTATCTACCCAGTAATTCAATCATTTCTAACCATTATTCACATTAAAATGGAATTCTAATATTCATCATATTATCTAGAATGGCGTTATCATTCATTTTACATGCATTATCAACACATCAAGCTCTTCATATTGCGATCAAACTTTACCAATAAATAAAACCAGTGTGCCAATAATCATGGTCACATCTACACAATGCATCCTTGCATTGATTATGGAATGTCATATGTTCATGTCATGTATTCCACCATGTGAGTTAGAAGGTATGGCTCATGCGTCAATACACCATCCAAACTCTTCCTCACAGCCTGTTTGATCCTTTGGATACCTTACTCTTCAACCCATACACAACACTAGGAACATCATCTCTTAGTACTATTTAGTGTAGACAAAAAGGTTGCAATCCAAACCTCAGTTATATAGGGAATAACCATCATGCACTTGGATAACACTATAGTCTTTCCATATCCAAACTCATCATGGCCTCACACATGACCATCTCAATGACATTCATTGTTATAACAGGAGTAATGTCTCCCGATTTAATTCGGTTATGAATTCATAACCAACATAACACAATATACAATTAAATTTCATAAATGCATTCAAGCAATAAATAATATTTGTATACTCAAGGCCTCCCGCATTTTCATCAATTCAAATATTGATATTAGAATGAGGGAATTCTTACCTTCATTCCTTTGAACATTTATATGTTATAACAACCCCAAGTGCATACCTGCATGGTTGTTATCAATTTACTTTATGCTACCTGATATTTTTACATTTGTAGAAGCTCGTTGGCTCCCTTCACTAATTTTATTGGTCAACATTTTCCCCATCGTCATTTGTCTTCATATGGACGGATACCATAAGAAACAATATTGGCATGCTATAATCATGTTTCCTAGATACAAAATCCATCATTAGTTTTATTCAAATATCATAGCATCATTATTTCATATATATATCAACAGTCTACTCTTAGTCTATAATCATGCCACCAACAAGTTCAGGCATGGCTACATGCAAAAACGCACATCATCAAGCATTTGATCTTTCATGCCTATTTTATGCACATGCATTCTATCTTTATTCTATGCATCATGCATCGATTCTATCACACACTCCAATGCATATATATTCTATATTAATCAATTATTTAGATTTATTGTTGTAGATAGTTGTCTTTGAATTTCTGTAGAACCTTGTTGCCTTGTGTGCTGCTATTTTTCTCTATTGTGCACCATTGGCCCCTATTCTAAGCCTTCTAGCCAATCCTCACTTGGCCATTTTGCATTTGCAACCACTAGATACACTAGTGTTGTCATCTCGCAACTACTTTTATGAAAAGAATCTTGTCCCAACATCTTTTGGCTAAATTCTCAATATTCATAGTGTTGTAACATGTATTATTCCAGTTGAACATTAACACTGCAATCTAATTAACCACTTCTCATTTTTCTTGATCAAATTGGCCTTGGAATACCATTATCATTGACTAACATTTCAACATTTTGAAATACTTCTTTCATGTCTTCTTTCTAATATTCTTTTTCACCCATGGCTTTATTCAATATTAAATATCTCTCTTCACTTCATTGAGTGATTCGTTGTGAGGCATTGTTTGGTCATTCAAGACCACCCTGCTCCAATGGAAATGCCACCCTACTCCATTTGCACATGTACCTTGCTTTTGTTGTGCACTCTGATAATAGAGGCATCTTTCTTGCTTGTGTAATTTTAGACAAGAGTTGCTAGATCATATCTAACAATTTCTTCTTCCTACATTCCCATGCTTTCTCATAGAGATGATTGATCCAGCCATAAGTCGCACCTCATCTCATGATATCATTTCTCCTTCTCTTGTAACAATCTTTGTTTCCTTTACTATATTTCTATCTTCAAGGTTATGGAGTCCTTGCTTTTTGTGCATGCAATGGAATTCTTTACTTGTTGGGTTCACACCCTATGTGAAATATCTATTGACCTTCCCTTGCAAGCCATTCAATCTCTATAGAATTTGAATCCTAATATCCCTTTTATTTTATTTAGACCCTTGACAAACATGCAACACCTTCATTGGACATTCCTTTGCAGTTCTTTGATACTTCAACCATCTGCACAATCTTGACCTCTTTCTTGTCCAATGTTCACCATGGAAAGTAGCTGGCTTGATTTTCCTGAGTTCACCTTGCAAGATGTTTGTTTGAGGAATTCTTCTTTGCCTCCGAATAGGAGACACACTTGGGTTGTTTCCTAGCCCTGAACTTGCAAGAGTTCTTCTAGTGGACTACCTTGGATAATGATGGCACTTGCTCGTGCTTCTTGATTGTTTATCATTTCCATGATCATCCCTTTTGCTATGAGATCTAGATGTTGATACTTGTCTAGCACTAGTTGCTTGCTTGGTGGCAGAATATTTGTTAACTTGCTTATGAAACATATTTAAGCTATGAAGTATATTGTCCTGATCCTTCATAATCTTTTTATTATCATCCATGTAGCTCTGCACTTCCCTATGCAGGATTTCCATAGTGGCAGGCTCTTTCCTATCTCTTTTTCCATTTGACTCTGTATCAACATTCCCCGTGCTAACATGCAGACCTATGATTTCTTCCTCATGGTTGTAAGAGCCCTCGGAATCTTCTATAACTCCAGTCCTCATACAAGAACTAAAGTTTCTTTTTGTACCTATAATTCTGCAAGAAATCTGTTATATAATAATTAATGTTAGAAATATGCATAGCATAAAACATTTCAGCATATAGAATACGGGTTATTTCTTCATCAATTTCTGAAGGACACATTGCACCAATTCAAATTTTGATTTTATTGATGCATTCCTCCCCGAAACAGCGTCCCAATGACTATACTCATGCCTCAATATGAATTCTGAGTGAAAAGTTACAACAACTACCTATTGCAATCCCACTCTTTTTACTGCTACAAAAATCTATTTATTAATTTCTAAGAAATTTAATTGCCCAAATCAAAAAATTTGGTTGACAGATGTCTTCTACTTCTTAAGACCTTTCCAAGGACTATTTGTTTGCTCAAATCCGATCTTTGAGCTGAAATTTATGGTCCGAAGAAGTTTAGGTTGTTTTACTCAATTTACTCATGTATGCTACATGTGTCTTATTTCTCTTCCTCCACATTTTCAGATACCCATAACCAAAATCTGACTCCACCACTAGCTTCTATGGTTCATATGATTCCATCGACTACTCTTGTGGCCCAAACGGACTTTTGAGCATAGAACCATGCCCTCTGGAAGTAATATTGGTGCCAAAATTTTACCCTCATTGTTTTGGTTGTAACTGTCTCATACGAGCTTCGTTTTGCGAACCATTTCGGTCATTGGATAACTCTCTGAGTTCTTTCATTTGAGCTGCAAAGACAAAGTGTACCAAGGTACACTTTGTTTTCATGGGTTTTGACTTGCTAAAAATGTTGTTTAGGGCCCTCAAAAATGCCTCGCGAGTTAATGACCTTCAAAAATATGAAAAAATTTGGAAAAATTTTCTCACAAATTTCATTGTTTTACTACTGTAACATTTCTTTAAATCTCAATCGTTGATCTCAAATCACGATACACAAAAACGTTGATCTGACCTTGTCATCCATCGGCGATTTGTATCATCCTTTGGAAGCGCAAAACGTTTTTTCAAAGCTATCAATCTAACTGTCGGTCGTCAGTCCATTTCCCTGACACCCGATTTTCAAACAACTCTTAAATCGGTCATCAATGATATTTGTTGGCGAATGAAAAACTCTCTGCTGAATATGTCGATGCCCGACCACCGACCCATCGGTGTTCGATGATCCTCAATGACCGTCGAATTTTTTCCCAAATAAGTCGATTTGACCATCGACCATCGGCCACTTCTATTGGCTGAAATGGCAATTGTTGATGTGGCATGACACGTGGATGTTGACATGGAATGACACATCATCATGAGGTGTCAACTTGGGTGGCATGGAATGACACGTGGATGATGATGTCATCATCCTCTTTCCCTCATCAACCATCGGTCGATTATCTTGAACAACCCGAACACCTCGCCGACTTTGGTCGACGTCGAACCATTGGTGCATCGTCCATTGGTGACTTCTCTTGCTTGATTTGAATATTGTCGCCAAAATCGGTCGACCTCTGACCACCATCCCATCAACCATCGACGGCTTTTGTCGATGATTGAAAATACTTCATCAGATTCGTTCAACCCTCGATCGTCAGCCATCGATAGTTAGAGATGTTTTATGGCCAACCCAACTCTTCGCCCAACTCCATCGTTCGTCGGATATCAACGTTTTCTCTTGACGAATTTCCAACACTTTGCCAAACTCACCGATCTGACCATCGATTGTCGGTGGATTCTATTATCAAACCTCACACTTAGAAAATTTTCAACCAAAACCCGGATGAATATAAATCATCGATCTAATCCATTTCACAACCCCCAATTTAATTCTGGTCGTTGATCCCTTCAACCTTTCACATGGTCGAATCCTTAGGAATTTTTAAATTTATCATGACGAATCCTAGCTGTCGATCTCGAGTTCATAAGGGATCTCAGTCGCCGATCCACCAAACTACTTGTAACTCTACAGGTGACCATTAAAACTCAAATTTTGATCTGCGACTTCACGGCTCTACTCCATCAACCTTGTTAAACCATTTGAAGTCATTCAAACTCGGATTTTGCCCATGGATTTGGGGATTTCTCTCTAAATTCTTTGTTTTTCCCCAAATCGGTCACAGACAAAATCTGCAACAATGAATTTCACCAATTCACTATGTTTCGAGCCCATACAAGCCCATTGTTTGAACCAGAAGCTTTGATACCATAATGTAACATACCCAACATCCAGTTGAGCAACATTACGTGCAGAAACTCATTAAATTATTAAAATTTACTGCTAATCAAAATCTTGTAGTTGGACGTCCAGTTGAGCATTATGTGTAGAAGCCCATTAAATTATTAAGATTTACTGCTAATCAAAATTTTGTAGCTTACCAGCTACAGATCACACACGAATATGACCATTTGACTCATACCACAGTTCTAAATGCATCTAGCAACATATATTAAACATGAATACAATTGTTCAAGCAACAACAAACACACAACATTCATATAACGATTTACACAACGAAATTTAACATAAGAACATAACAGAAACACTTATCTATTAATGATTAACCAACTCGCTGCAAACGAAGGATGAACCTCCCAGCCATAGGCACTGCTAATCATTTTCTCTCATCAGCAAGCCACCCCCGAGCTGAGGCTATGAATCCACAAGGAGATCTGGCCCACTAGCTATCCACTCTCCACACAGAGCAACCCCAAACCTAGGTTCTAGTCTCACAACAGTTCCAAACCTCTAGTTCTCTCTTTTCCCCACAACCTGCACTACTCAAGGAATGTACCCCCTTCACTGCTCACAATCCCTCGAGTTGTACCATTCGTTTATCATGGCCACTAGTGCATTCGGTTGGCTAGGAATCTCTCAGTTGGGAACTCTAGGAACTCTCAGTTGTTTCATGTTTTCTCACAACAGCCTTCACAAGACTCTGAGATATTTCCTCCACAGGAAATTGCACCACAGACTCACAGCCTGATTTATAGGCACACAAGCCTCTTTCTCAGCATAAAAACACAACCAAATGATGGTTGCCTTCAAGTATACCATGGTTGGTCCTCTTCCCAGCCATCTGCTCCTCCTTTGGTGCCCAAAGTCTGCATGTAAAAATTGTCCCTATTATGCATATGAATTCTCTCTTCTTCCTTGCTTGCTTGACTCACACTCTTCTCAAGGATGATTGTACCTCATCCCATTCTCTCTAATAACTATGGGATGTGACCACTCACACCCATGCTCTTACATGAGTTTAATGATTGGTCTCTCATACATTCAATCAACAAATAGAAGGTTATACACAGATAATAATTTCAGGAAAATGGGTTGGATTAATACCCATGAATAATTCCCCCCTAGAACCCCTCTCTCTTGTGGAATCATATCCCCCCATCATTCTTCATCTATTTCGTATCACAGCCGGTGATTATTACTTTTATTAATTATTTCAATGTCCATAATATGCAAATCGGCCCCCAACCACATTAAATCAATATGGGCTCTTCACCCCAACGCATCGGCTCACCGGCCTAGTTCACATTTATATAATTACATTATAATTCACGGGGATTAGAACTAGGAATGTTACAAGATCTCTTTGTACAAGACTGAGAATAGAGACTAGAAGTTAATTCCATAGAGGATCCATATTGGTGAAGCAAGTGGACTATAAGTCCCTCATTTACAAATCACTAGTGCATACATATTTAAAATTATTCAAAATCAAACATTTAGTTTAACCAAATAGAGTTAAAAGTTGCTCATAACATCAAAATTTCCCTAAGCATCTTATGTTCAAAATACTACGCAACTGAGTGCTAAAATATGGCAAAGAAATACAATGTTAGGGCTGCCACATCACGCAATAGCATAGTGCAAGTCATATGACTTTCTATGTTATTCAAATAAAGAGATATTTAGCGTGCCCAGATTGATCAAACTATAGAAAACCTATGAGATGAAAGTGAAATCAGATCTATGCCTTTAAAAACAATTTCCATGCCGCCATTCATGCCTCATTATACCCAATATCTTTATGTTCAAATGAAAGCACAAATTGGACTTGCAAGTGAAAGAAGTGCAAACACACTAATAAAATTGTTAATTGTAGACTCTTTTGGAACTTATCACTTTCCTCCATATTGGTTATTGATGAAAATTGAAATCAAACAGAGTCTAGCCTATTTCAAGTTGTGAGGTGAATTATCCATGTCCATCAAAATGTAAAACATGATAGTTTACTGAGAAGTCTCCTAAAATGTCCTTGACCTCATTATTCTTGATATCATAAGCTGAAGCGGAAGTGTATCTTTTATTAACATAGCACTGCCATTAGAGAGAAACTATCTTTTATCCCATCAAAAACATACTGTCATCATACTTGATAGCGTCTCTTACTTTATCATTCATAGATTCACAAAACAATGCACAACCATCATTATTAATGCAAAAAACCAAACCAACTTCCATATATTCAAATCAAAGTAATGTTTGTAAACTAGTTTAACAGGCCATGATTCAACATTTTGCAACTTACATATATTCAAATCAAAGTAATGTTTGTAAACTAGTTTAATATGCCATGATTCGACATTTTGCTTTGATAAACCAAATATAAATGCATCAAATCCATTCCATACAAATCAGCCATGTCAAGTTTCATGAGCAGTAAAAAATGATTGCCATAAGAAGAAAAGAAATCATGTTCTCATCTTTTGATAGCAAGAACATGTGCAATAAAATATAGCCATAGCTAACATGGGAGATTCTCAAAACAGACACCCTATTAAGCACTAGCTTCCATGCCTCCCCATCAATCAAAATCTGAGTTTATACAAGCCCAACGTTTGTCAATTTAAAGTGTGAATAAGCACAGACTACATTATCCAATAAATAGGAAATTGCATGACATGTATAATAAAAAAACCAAGATGCCCTTGGCATTGAAGTTTCAACCATTTTATTACCCATGTGGCCTCATTTGAGCTAGGACAATATAAAATATACAAGGGACTGAAGATCCAGTTCTAAGTCAGTGAAACAAGCACATAATGAGCTTCATATCGAAAAAAACATGGTAGATACAGACAATAATTAATTACAATCAACCCAACAATTTGCATTAACAGGCATGTGATTTGTGGCCTGGATTCATTCCTTCCAGCTCGAAATAGAGAAGACTCTTCATCCCTCAAACAACAACAACAAAAACAACCAATGCCAAACAAACTATAATGGCCTTGCTTGGCAAAGAGTTGGAAGGAATGAATCCAACTCTTTGCCATCACACGCTTTGCCACTAGTTTTATTTCTCTTCAGTCTCTTTTGAATTCTATATGGGAATTGCAGACAATGTTCCTTTCCCCTGAGTGGTGTGCTTATCATTTAGCAGTAAACCAGAGGGGCAAGCCATTATGAGACTAGTTGCATACTAGGAGAGATTTTGGGATGTGGTGAATGAGGTGTGCACCATCAGTGAACCTTTGGTAAAGGTTCTTCACTTAGTCGATGGGGACAAGCCCACAATGGGCTACCTATATGAGGCCATGGATAGGGCCAAAGAGTCCATTCGTGCTTATTATGTGGACAAGGGGGATCAAGGGCATGAGAGAAAAGAAATGATATGGATGGTGATTGATGTCCGATGGAACCACACACTCCATTGTCCCATTCATGTTGTAGGGTTATACCTCAACCCTGCATTCTCCTATAGCTATGGCTTCAGGTTTGATTCAGAGGTTATGTTTGGCTTCTTTGAGTGTGTCCAGAGGATGGTTCCAAGTGCAACTGACTGATTAGAGCTTTCCCAATAGTTGGAACTTTATAAGAGGTCCATTAGCTTATTTGGGTTTGAGATGGCCATAAATGACAGGAAGAACATAATGCCAAGTAAGTTTCACCTTGTTTTAACTTTTAATTTTTAAGTTTCAAAATTCATTTTTCAAATTTCAATTTGTCTTCTCTTATGTTTCAACTTTCTCTA
>ML783307.1:484699-518788 GCA_009831015.1 Picea engelmannii | reverse complement strand
CCATGCCCCAGGCATGGTTACCCTGGATCCAGTCCAGGGGCCCTAGAGATATCTAGGGTCTTCAAATGCTTGGTCCCAGACCAAGACTCCCATGCCCTAGGCATGGTTACCCTGGACCCAGTCCAGGGGCCCTAGACATTCGTCTAGGGTCTCTATCAATTTGGTCCCAGACCACATACCCCAGGAGTGCACTGGGGGCCCTAGATCTTGTCTAGGGTCTTAGCCATCCTCCAGGAGAATGGCTCTCGCTGCTGCATGTAAATTTAACAATAAGAACACCACATTTTCAAAGGAGCAATTATGTGATGTCACTGAGGAGGTGGAGGCATTTAAAGCTGTTCAGGTTATTACAGATGCAGCTCCGATTTGCAAAGTTGCAGGTTTAATGGTTCAAAAGCAGTACAAGCATGTTTTGGACTCCAAGTGTTGTGCATGCATTGAATAATGCACTTAAGGACATTGGAAAATTTGATTGAATAGCAAAGCTGATTGAAGATGGGAGAAAGATCCATAAGTTCATATGCAACTATCACCACTCATAGGCAATTTATTGCAAATTTTCAAAGAATGACTTGCTCACCCTGTAGCTGCATGGTTTGCTTCATTTTTCATCCTTCTTCATCTTCTTTATGAAGTTAAAGGTGCATTATGTTCCACTGTGGTTAGTGTCAACTGGGCTTCATTGAAGTATCTGAATCTGATGTTGCAAGGGAGGTAAGACAATTGGTCCTTGATGATTGTTTTTGGTTTGATGTCAAATTTGTTGTTGACTTCATTGAACCTGTTTGTGATATGTTTCAGTATGCGGATTCTGATAGCCCGTGCTTGAGCAAAATTTATGAAAACATTGACTGAAACAAAGGACTTGCTCAAACCTGCAGATACATGGTTTGCTTCATTTTTCATCCTTCTTCATCGTCTTTATGAAGTTAAAGGTGTTTTATGTTCCACTATGGTTAGTGATAACTGGGCTTCATCAAAGCTATCCAAATCTGATGTTGCAAGGGAGGTAAGACAATTGGTCCTCGATGATCGCTTTTGGTTTGATGTCAAATTTGTTGTTCATTTCATTGAGCCTATTTGCGATATGCTCTGGTATGAAGATTTTGATAGCTCGTGCTTAGGCAAAAATTATGAAAACATTGATTCAATGTGTTAAGCAATCAAGGGAGTAACAGACAAGAGGGATCCTTCCATATATCAAGATATAGAGAAAAAAATACATGGCAGATGGAACAAGTTAAACACACCTCTCCATATGGCTTCTTATACCTTAAATCCTAAATGGTACGATATTGAAAGGACTAGCAAGAGGCCTCCTTTTGCTGATAGAGAGGTGATGAAGGGATTCTTCAGTGCAGTGAAGAAAATCTATGGCGAGAAGAGGTAACGACTATCAGGGCCCAATTTGCACAATTTTCACATGGGTAAGATGTGTTTTGGAAAATTGGTAGCTTTACAGGATAGGTGCAGGACCAAGAACCCAATAGATTGGTGGTTTCTTCATGGACATGATGTCCCTGAGTTATGCTCGTTTGCCACACGTTACTCTCACAGGTTTGCTAGTTCCTCGTCTTGTGAGAGCAATTGGAGCACTTACTGTTTTATCCACTCCTTAAAGAGGAATGGACTTGGATCAAAGAAGACAGAAAACCTACTCTACATTCATAGCCCCCTTCGACCATTATCTTGTAGAGATCTGGCTACAAGGAATGTCCTTCTCATAAATGGGACCAATTCAATGATGATGTCACTTTGTGTGGATGAAGAGATAGAACTAAATGCCCTCACTAATCCACCTCCATTACAAATGATCCCCAGCTAGAGATGGAGAGTGATGAGTTCTTGGAGAGCATGTTGACAGAGGACTTAAAAATGCAGAGACTGAGAGAAAACCCAAACAGGATGAAGCAGATATTGAGATGATACCTGATTATTGGCTTGAAAAGTTGAATGCTGAAATGTTCTACTTATCATATTACAGTTCTGAGTTACTATTTGTTTTGTAACTTTGTTCCTTGTGTTTCTCAGATATTATCTTTTGACTACTTAGAGTCTTGACATTTTGTAATAGTCATGACTCACAGATTATAATAACTAAATATTTTGATTAGTAGTTGAAAATTTGAGTTGTAATTTTAATTTGTAAGATTGTTCAATGTTCATTGTACATCATTTTATGATTTTATTATTTTAAAATTTGACATTTCAATTTGTATTTAATTTTAAAAAATCCATTAACGTACCCCATGCTTCCCATATACCCAGATTTCAAAAATGGCATACCCATATCCCTACCACCATCTCTTGGCAACTATGGTTTTAGTTATGTCATTTCACTAGATATGAAAGTATTCCCATGTTTGTTACATTTTCCTTCAGAACATGGAATGCTCTTGTGTCAAGTTTATATGTATGTCATACTGGGGTCAAGGATACTCCAATCTGCAGAGACTTGTATGATGAAATACAATCTTCAAGAAGCTAATAGATTCCCTAATGCAGGTCACTTTCAAAATTGGATTGTAGATACCATTCCTTGATGGTTTTTGAGTATTTGGTGCATGGCCTCATTTCTATATCAAAATCAACCACTATCATTTGAAGCATGCCTAAGAAACTCTTGTTCAAGTTCCATACTTTTTAAAGAAATAAAAATTTTCTTCTCAAATTTAAAGCAGTTGTGGGTTTGTAATATGATAAGCCTCAACCTAGGCATCAGAGGGGAAACATTCTGGTTTTAGAGACTTTTTGCAAGGTTAACATTTAACAATGAATGGATAATTTAGTAAAATAATGTGTGAAATTGTTTTGAAAGATTGCTCAATTACTACATAAATCAGGAACCTAAATTTCATTTGAGAATAAAGACATGTTTAAAAATCATCTTAGATATCAGAAACACAAGACATTTCCTTAAATTAAGCAAATAATTAACATACATAGCTACTTGTACCTCTCATGGCTCTTCCACAAAAGATGTATTAAATCACAACCAAAACATATCATGTCAAGCTAGGCCCAATGGTAAGATATCTTTGATGTCATTTTACTTGGCATCACCAATAGTCCCCACATGAACACTGTCCATCCTTAAAATGGTGGAAATAGCTGGCATCCCTCAGAATGATTTCTCGTTCAACAATCTTGGAGATGAACTTGATGGCACTGTGGCAATCTTTACATACACGAAGATTCTTGATGATTCGAATAGTTGTTCCATTGGGTGTGTTGATCAACCCAAAAGCAATTGCAAGCTTCTCACTGTGGTGACTAATAGAATGTTCTTTCTCCTCCTGCTCTACATCCTGTAGCACATACTTTGTGTCTAAGACATATCCTGCCTCCCGCATCTCGATACTCAAAATCTTTAGCTTTTCATAGATCTCCTCTGTTTGTGGATGTAGTCTGTCCCCCATAAGGAATACATGCACCCTATTCCTGAGTTCAATCCAGCTATGTCCAGGGTTCTTTTTCACCCTTCTTTCTTTCATCAATTTTCTTGCCGTAGCCACATAATCCCACCTGCCAGCCTCTGCATGAATGTTTGCTAAGAGCACATATGCTGCAGAGTCCTCTGGTTCGAACTCAAGAACATGCTCAGCTGCCTGCTTTCCAAGCTGCATATTTCCGTGAATCCTGCAAGCACTGAGCAGAGTGCGCCACATCAAAGCATTTGGCTTACATTTCATTCCATGGATAATGTTTTCCGCCTCATTCAGATGCCCAGCACGACCAAGAAGATCTACCAAGCAGGCAAAGTGATCATCCATTGGTTCGATACCATGATCCTGACTCATGGAATCAAAGTAGTAGTGACCTTCATCCACTAGCCCTGCATGTCTACATGCAGAAAGAAGACCAACAAACGTGACATGGTCAGGTTTAATGCCCTCTTGTTGCATTCTTTCAAAAAGATTAAGAGCTTCTTTGCAACGTCCATGATGAGCATATCCCAAAATCAATGCAGTCCATGAGACAATGTTTCGTCTAGACATTCTGTCAAATACTTTGATTGAGTCTTCTATGCTCCCACATTTTGCATACATGTCGATTAGGGTATTTCCAATAAAAATGTCTGATTGAAATCCATATTTAATTACACAGGCATGGACCTCCTTGCTCTGCTCCAAAGATCCTAACTTAGCACAAGCACTGACAACACTAACAAAGGTAAATTCATTAGGTTTCACACCAACTTGCTGCATGTGCTGATAGTGTCTCAAGGCCTCCTCGCCATGCCCGTTCTGTGCATATATTGTGATCACAGAATTCCATGAGACCAAATCTCTATGTGGCATTTGCGAAAAAAGTTCAAAAGCCTCTTTGTCCTGACCATGCTGAGCATATCCAGCAATCATTGTATTCCATGAAACGACAGTTTGTTCAGGCATTCTTTGGAAGACTTTACGTGCACATTCTATGCTTCCACATTTTGTATACATACCAATAAGAGCACTCCCCACAATTGTATCAGAATGAAATCCTTTGGTGACATGGGTGTGCACCAGCTTACCAATTTCTGCAGCTTGAAGATTGGCGCATGCCTTGAGAATACTCGCCAATGTAAACTCATTTGATCTCACGCATGCATTTTGCATTTGCTGAAAAAGCACCAGAGCTTCCTGACATTGTTTTGGAGCATCGTCCCCTTCAGAGTATCCTGCAATTATTGCATTCCACAAGACAATGTTCTGTTTAGACATTCTGTCAAACAAATTGCGTGCATCAGATATGTTCTTACATTTTGCATACATGTCAACAAGAGCACTGCCCACAAAACCATCCAAGCCAAAACCCATTTTGATGGCTTCAGCATGTACCTGCTTTCCCTGTTCCAAAGCTGTTATGCTGGCACATACCTTAAGAATACTGGTGTAGGTTGTTTGATTATGTTTCACTCCTATGAGCGGCATCTGAAGAAAGAGATCCAGGGCGTCATCCCAGCATTCATTCTGAACAAATCCTGCAATCATTGAATTCCATGAAACCACATCTCGTTCAGGCATCCTGTCAAACATGTTGCAGGCGTCCTCAATGCTCAAACATTTTGCATACATATCAACAAGAGCGTTGCCCACAAAAACATTTGACTCGATCTTAGATTTAACAATGAGAGAATGCACCTGCTTGCCCTGTTCAAGAGCCATTGCTCTAGAGAATCCATTGAGAACACTCGCATAGGTGAACTCCGTCAGCTTCATCCCTGCTCTCTGCAATTCCATAAACAGCTCAACGGCATCCTCCCCACACCCATGCTGAGCATATCCTGCAATCATTGCATTCCATGAAACGACATTTCGTTCAGGCATTTGGTCAAACACTTTGCGAGCATTGTCCAGATATCCACATTTTGCATACATGTCAATGAAGGCACTTTCTGCAAAAACATCTGAAGCAAATCCATTTTTAACAACATGGGCATGAACCTGCAATGCCTGAGGTAGAGATGATGTGTTTCCACACGCTTTAACAACACTGGCGAAAGTGAAGTGCGTTGGCTTCACTCCTTCCCGATGCATCTGCGAAAAGAGCTTCAGACTTCCAACCGCATCCCCATGCTGTACATACCCAGCAATAACTGCGTTCCAAGAGACACTGTTTCGTTCAGACATTTTGTCAAACACATGGCGTGCTTCCTCTAGACGACCACATTTATTATACATATTTATAAGATTGTTTAGCAAGAAGGTGTCCGACTCCATTCCCGAACTGATCATGTGAGCGTGAACGGTTTTACCTTCCTCCAGAGCTTTAGTGTCGACGCAGATCTGCAAGAGACGAGCATAATTTGAAGAGTCAGTCGCATCATATGCTGTGGTGAGATCGTCCTCAAGAGCTACTTCACCAGCAGAAACACCAAAAGCTACTGTTCTTCCGTTTACAATCACAGATTTGGTGTATTTAAGTTCGAATAGCTGAAACAAGGGTATTTTGAGAATTCGTCCAACTTTGGAACAACGTTGGCAACTCATATTCATTCATTGAATGCTTCCACATTAGCAGCAATTGTTTGAGAGTAATTTATGAAGTATTTGAACCATCAAATGCTTTGTCTGTCCGACTTTCCATGACTCTGCTACTCGCATCACCTTAAATAAGTCAAAGGCGAAAAGGATGTGCAATGCGAATTTGACCTTCAGAAGATAACTTGATACTTATGTAGAAACCTGAGGCAGAATAAACAGATCAGATGATGCTTATGTAGAAGATGATGCTTATGTAGAAACTGAGGCAGAATAAACAGATCCATAGGAAGAGGCAGAAGAAAATGTGAAATAGACACCAAATTGGTGTCTGAGACTCTTAATTTGTGGAATAAGAGATTGAAGAGAAAATACATTTTCACTTAAATTTAAATTTAAATTATATACTTTCAATTTCAATGTAAATATAAAATTTAAATTTAAATTATATACTTTCAATTTCAATGTAAATATAAAATTGGTGTATGAGACTCCTAATTTGTGGAATAAGGGTTTCTCTAAAAATACATGTTTTTAATCATTAGGTCCATTCAAATTGTATACTTTCAATGTAAATATAAGAAAGTAGGGAAGTTAAGCAAGGATGTCTTTTATATTTTTTTCAATTTATAATTTGAAGATAGAAAAAAATGTTTGGAACTACAACATTCATGTATTTTGTGTTGGCAATATTTATAATCATTTTTTTAATGTAGAGAATAATGTTCCTTTTATAAGTAACTCTTTTGATTTTGATAAGCAATAAATAATTTTCAAATATTTTTGTTCTAACTCTTAAATGCTAGTGAATATGGATAAAACAAAGGTTATGATTATCAAATCCAAGAAAATTACTTATCATAATTTCACATATGACACGCTTTTGATTTGATGATTTTATATGATTGTGAAGTTTGGGGTTATTGCATTTCTAGAAAAAACAGGAGGAGAATTGAGTAAAATCTCATATTGATTAATAGTTTATAACTCCAAAATCAAAAGCAATAAATATTATCCAATCATTCTCTTAGACATTGGGCTTCCACTCATTGAGAGTAAGACTATGATTAAGTACATAATGCATAAACATAAGATAATTACATGAAGATTAAGAGGTTTCCTATCATCAATTCAATTTTAGTAAATGTTACGCTTTAGAGAGGGATGACATAAGTATGTTGATTCCTGGCTAAATCACCACTAAAGGTTAAATGGGGATGTTGCTTTACAAAATACAAATACCATTAAACATATTGTCACAACTAACTAAATTTAAAGAGAAATTATGGTGTAACTAAGAAATATAGAATAAGAAAATGTTAATGTGCTAAAAAGAAATCGTTAAACTCAAGTTAGTAGATCAAAAGTTTATTTTTACTATAGATAACTTAAAGAATAAAATCAGCATTGCTAAAATAAGAACAACTCGCATGAGCTTCCTAGTGAAATTGGGTGTTGGACAAGGCTTAAAACACCATGGAAATAAGAATTGTAATCTTTATGACATCGATAAAGTAGAGGATGAAAAACACATTCTCTTAAAATCCTCTATATATGCCCACAATAGGTCTCTATTTCACAATATTTGTAATGCTATTGATTTTCATAATTTGTTAATTCATAAAAAACAAATAAAACTAGTAAAAATTTTCTCCAATTTTGAGCATAGAAATAAAATGAAAAGCAATTTTTTTTAAGGTCATGTAGACCAAAGTTAGTCTTATAAGATAATCATAATCATGATTATTATATATACACACACCTATAGGGGGGTAGGGTATGTATACCTCCGTAGACTTTACCAGTCAAATCGTTGGGCGGAGGGGGGTCCCTTGTCCCACAAATAAGGGGGTCTCATACACCAATTTGGTGTGGCTTGGTCGTGACCTTAAAAATAGATTATTATTATTATATGAAATTCGTCAATTTAGTTAATTTATAATCTAAAATTATATATATATATATATATATATATATATAATCTATTTTTAAGGTCACGACCAAAGCCAGACACCAATTGGTGTATGAGATCCCCTTGTTTGTGGGACAAGGGACCCCCTTCGCGCAACAATATCACTATTAAAGTTTACAGAAGTGTACATACCCTACCCCCCTCTAGATTTGAACTTGTGACCTCCAAGGAGGAAACACATGTTCTTAACCATTAGGCCCACTCTTCATTGAGTAAAATCACACTCTTTTAACTTTGCACATTCGCACTTTTCAACATTAATTAAAAAATAAATAAAAAATCAAATAAATAAGAACATAGAAGAAGGAAAAATATACAATGAAATCAAATCAAATAGAAAAGAAAAGCAAGGGAAGGAAAGAGTAGAGGAGGATAAGGGGAAGGAGTTGATACAAAGAGAGTAAGAATGAAAAAGAAGGATTAGAGGAACATTGGTTAGAGAGAACTAAAGTGACTTGGTGAGGGATTAAAGAGGAAGAAAATAATAAAATTAAAACATAAAAACAAGGGAAAAGTGGGGAGGTTGATGACTCATGAGTATCAAAGACTTACATAAGACAGAGAGGGAAGAAATGCATGCTAAGATTGTCAACAACAATATCATAGGAAAATTTAAATATCGCTAGCATGATTGGATTTCGAGGGTTTCTTTCTGTAGGGTGAGCAAGGTTCGAAACTCACAATAGTCGAGAGGAAACACCCAAAAAATCCAACCATGTTAAGGGTTGGTGTGGCCGAGGTTGGGTGCGATCTCCGTGTGATTTTGATGGCTTAGATGCCCCTGGGTCATGGTTTCTTATACCATAGGCTAGTTTCGCAAGTAACAGACACACCAACAAACAAACAAACAAAAACCAATATCATAGGGAAAGGGATTTTGAGGAAAAGGGAAATTGTTCATATTTAGAGTTATGAAGATTTTTATGATTTTGAAGGTGATTGATGATATGCTACCAAGGTTGATTGAATTTGAACTTCGAATATTCCATTTTATAAATTAATGTTTGGGGTCTTTTCAATCTTTGCGGCTTCCCTAATGGCTCTAGTAGAATAGTGTTGATTTTTAGTAGAATTATGATTTGGGAAAAGCAAATGTAGTGATTGGAATGCTCGATGATTACATATTTAGTTGTGTGATTATGGTTGGTGTTAGCAATATTCTCTTTGAGTCTAGATTTTATGGTTTGACTAGTTCAACCAATGTGAAAGACTTCATAGGGACATGATGTTGGACATATTGTCATTGATATGTTATCATTGATGTCAACAATCATGATAAGTTGTTATGATGACAACATGAATCAGTCATGAACAATTATACAGTTGGCATTAGTGTCAGGATGGCCAATAAGGTCTGCCCATGTGTAATGAAGGGTCAATGATGGAAAGAGAATGCAGTAGAGTAGCAAGGTTAATCTTAGGAGGAAAAGTATACTAAAGATTGGCAGAAGAAAATCACCTTAAGGCTAAAGCAATTCATGATTATTGTTGATCACAATAGGATAAAAAATGATCCTATGATCAAAGATCAAGAGATAGTGCTGCAGAAATCCCACAGGAAGAAAATATTGCTAAACAAGGGAAACCTTTATAAAATATCAAGCAACAGGAGCCATTCATCTAAAATTCGGATGCAAACCCGACCGTTGGATCATAGAGGAAACCTGCGTAAAAAAGGAAAAAAATCTTGTCCGTTGATGTAGATTTCGAAACAAATCAGGACTGTCAGATCAAGGGGAAGTCAGAAGAATTAGATCTCAACTGACATATCTGAAGCAGAAGCTTCAAAAGATATCTTAGCCATTGGGTTAAAATCTTAGTAGAACAACAATCAACCCTGACGCTGACTACTCCGGAGAAAAGAAGCCCAGAATGGGTAAGATTACCCGAAGGCCGAAGTCCCAAAGTGGACAAGAGTCGTTCGATCTGAGGAACACTTCGGGAAGTACCTTGATCGTTGGATCAAGTTTAGTGGAAGGACAATGTAAGCCACAAATGTTCTGAAGAGGACATGAGTCGTCCGATCTGAGAAATATTTTGGGAGTCATATTGACCGTCCGATCTATATAAAGTGGAAGGATAGGATAAGCAAAGATGAAGGTCAGAGCCCTAAAGTCCCAAATTAAATGTGGACTATCGGATCTAGACAATACCTGATGGTCATTGGATCAGAATAATGGTCAACTTCGACACTGACCACTTCAACGAAAATGGGTTGAGAACATGTAAATTCACCCAAAGCGCCAAAGAACGAAGTCACTCTCAATCATCGATCTAAAATACATTTCAAGAGTTATAACAACCGTTAGATCCAGGAGAAGAACATGTGCCACATGAGGAGATCCACGTCAACAAGACTACATCAGCAAGGACACGTGGCGCAATCAGATGATGACAAGTGTCAAGATGAAATTGTCATTTTAGGTACGTGTAAGTCATGAATCTAAGTGACACGTGGCAGCCACTCGGCCAGTGCCAAGTCAGCAGTGACGTCAGTAGCTACGCCACTCTCGGAGTATGTACTTCGAAATTTTTCACCACCAACGAATGCCTAGAGTCCCGAAGTTCTGAAATGATCGAGAACCGTTCATCGTGCAAGTGAAATCCAACCATCCGATCTACTTCGACGAAATGTACTCCGGAAGATTCAAGGCTTGTGTAGGAGAAATCACCCGAAGCGCTGAAGGTCGAATTCAATGTTGATCATTGATCTAAGATAACTTCGGGAGCATTCTCAATCATCAGATCAGGAGACAGTCAGCTTCGACGTTGACCAACTCCGGTGGAAATGGGAACAACAAATTACCTGGACTTTCGGACCCCCGAAGTCCCGAAGTAAACAAGGATCGTCCACCCAACCTTCGATTAAGTCATAGTTGTTGATCAAGTATAGTGGAAAGAAAGAGTAAGCGTAAATCACGAAGTAACACTAATCGTTGATCTACTTCGGGAGCATTCTCAACCGATGATCAAGCATGGTGGAAGGATAGCGTAAGTGGAGGTGTTAACCGACAACAAGCGATCACCACCGCTTTATGACTTATTCAGTAGGTAATCACTCTGGAGGAATTGCTACTCCAGAGTCCAGGTACCAAGAATAGTCGAAGTTCTGAAGTAAATGAGAACCATCCATCTCATCATGGCATTAAAACGTGATCGTTGATTTTGATAAGTGATCAAGCACTCGCTTGGCCTAACGCTTGGTCACCACTTGCGGTCGTATGGAATAAAGAAATAAGGGCGAAAGAAGAGGCAACACTTAAATTAATAAGCACGTGGTTCTGTGCCTATGGTCATATAAAAATGGTTTGAAGGAAGCACCTCATACATATTTCATCTATGTAATTCGACAGAGAATTAACACCATAACAATACAGAGAATAGGTGAAAGATCGAATATGATGTGTTGACGAATTGAGGATGTAGCAGAAGAAGGAGAAAAATATAATGAGTCGATCCATATGTGATCAACTCATGAGGACAAATTAATCGATACACAGTCATGATTAAAAGAGAGTTAAATCATGAAAACATTATGAATAAAGAATAAAAAGGAAAAATGATATTTATTAAAGTTTAATATTATCATTTAAATGAAAAGGTACAATGGTTCAATATCAAAAGATGCAATGATTCAAATTCATGCCAGTTGGAAGACTATATAAATAAGAAAGAATGGTGAGAAGAGAGTGTAGTTGAATTTGTTGAGGTATATATATTTATATATAATGGATTGAATGAAGGTTCATTCTATCAGGTCGGTGCCTGTTTACAAGTTGGGTCTTGTATGAGGATTGGATTCCTCACATCTCAGTTGGATCTGAGATCAACAAGCTGGGACTTATTATGAGGGTTGGATTCCTCATTTCTCAGTTGGATCTGAGAACTACAAGTTGGTTCTTGTAACAGAGAGATGGGTCTCTCATAATTGTTTGAAGATGAAGATATTCAAAGATTGATCTTATGTATTCATTCAAGTTGAATAAATAAATAAAATATTTTTTCTTTTATATATTGGTTGAGAAAATGAAATAAATATATGTTGTTCAGTTAAATTATGAAAAGTGGAAAATTGTCCAAAGTTTTGTGACACTAATTCACCCCTCCTCTCAGTCTCAAGTGTCCATTTCAACAATTGGTATCAGAGCAGATGCCTTCAGCACAATTTAAACACTGAAGGTAGATTCAGAAGAAATGGGTGGACAAATTGTTATCTCCACAAATGAAGCTCCTTTATTTGATGGAACAAATTATTCATCATGGAAGTAAAATTTGAAAAGATATATGAAGTCAGGAGGATTTGGAGGTTGGGATTCGGTAGTAAGTAAGCCCTAGCACTTAACTACTTCAAAGAGAAAAACCAAAACTACAGAGGAGGCAAGGAGAAACAATTCAGTAGCCTTAAAAGAAATCCAGGATGGATTGTCAAACCAAGTCAAAGAAAAGATGAGGCACTACAAATATGCTAAAGAATTATGGCTCCAACTAGAAAATTGTTATCAGAATGAAACACAAGAAGAAGAGAAATCCTATCAAAGTGAGGAACAAGACTCATATAAAGAGGATTCCAATCATATTGAAGAACATAATACAGAGAAAAATATTTCTAATCAGAACGAAATGCAGGATTTGATGCAAATCTTAGTCAACAATGAGGAAGACAACCTCATCAAGGAATTGACGCATACCTCAGTAGTCACTAAAGAAAAATTGCATAATCTTAAGACTAATGTTACAGTTGCAATAGAAGAGATTCGTATGGAACCAAGAAATTGTATACATATAAAATTTCCTATGGAGGCTCTTGACAATCTTGAGTACACAACTATGTGCACTCTAGAAGTGTTGGAGAAACTCCAACAAAAGGATATGTTGCTACTTCAACAGTTAGATCAATCTAACCATGAAGAGCATGAGCAAAATATTCAGTTAGAAAACAAAGAAGAAGAGATCAAAAGATTGAAAACCGAAGTTACTAATCTAACAGAAGAGATGGAAGAATTAAAGACAGATGACAGTAAAAGAAAAGAAGTACTAAAAGAAACAGAAGAATTGGTTAACAATCTAAAAACTCAACTTAAGGAAACTATAGAAAGTGGAAGAAGTCTTGAAGATTCAGTTGAACAAAAGGGAGAATTATGTCAAATGTTGAAGTTAGAAATAGCCAATCTCAAAAAGATGAATGAAAAGACAAATAAGATTGTCAATTTTCGGAATAACTCAACTATCCTCGATAAGATTTGGAAGAGCCAAAGATCAACTGATGACAAAACCAGTCTTGGATACAATAAGAAAGAAGACAGTGACAAATGGAACATCATTTACAAACATGAGAAAGGATCATCCTTTTCAAAAGGAAAAGGTGCAATTACAAAGAAATTACAAGTCATGAACTTTGTTAACGAAGGAAGCTAGAGAAGTAAAAAGGAAGAAGAAAATCAAATGCCAGATCTCTCAAGTAAAAATAAAATCAAGAATGGAAACACCTTCAATGGCTATTGCTTTTCTTGTCATAGATTTGGCCATAAAGCAATGGACTGCAAGAAACTAGAGAAAGGATATACAAAGAAATCCAAAAACTCAATTAGATGTTGGAGATGCAATTTTGTTGGGCACAGAGTAAAATTTTGTCATACAATGAGATGTTAGAACTGTGATAGGTTTGGGCACAAATCCAAAAACTACAGGAGTTCAAAAAGTCAATCATTAAATAAGTCATTCAAGTCAGTGACAAAACCTAATAAAAGTTGGAAGAAGAAAGGAGACGAAAAATATCTAAAAACACAATTAGAAAGAGAAGATCCAAAAAGCATAATATCTCGTAGAAAGATACGGAGAAGAAAATCTGAAGGAGAAAGCAAGAAACATGATATTACACATGAAAATGAAGAAATTAATAATACGAACATGATGGGTGAAGGTATTAATAAAGAATGTGAAATTCAATATGAAATAAATCAAGCCCAAGAAAAGGAAGTGCCTATAGAAAAATATGGGACAATATCAAATTATGATGTCATAATTTGTTAGCCAAAGAAAGAAAATACAAAAATAAGTTTAAATTGGTTTCTACAAAATCAAAGGATTATGCCAAGAGTTTTTAAAATTAACATATGAAAAATCTTGACTATCTATAGATTAGTGGTCAAAAGAAAAGTCATTGGTAGGGTTAGTTGTAGAATATGAGAAGAGGAAAAATAAAGGTAGCAGAAGAGTTCAAGGAGTATCATTCAACAAAGATCAATTGATAACGAAATTGGTATTTAAATTAATTGGTATCATTCCTCAATTGATATTCCTGTGAAATATCAAAGAAGAATAAGAAGTAGATCAAAAAGATCAGTAAGATTCATACTCTTGTTCTATTTGACAAAGGAAAGTCAGTAAAAACTCAAGATGAGTATTTTGGTTATTAAATAAAAAAGTAATTAGATTAAGTAATTAAGTTTTGAAAGACTTGATCACTACAAATGGGTATCACTACAAGTTGGTATCAGGAAGACTACTTATTTGAACACAAATATACCAATGGAATGAGATAAACAATTAGTAAATTGACAGGGGAAGAGATCTTGTCAGGAAGAGCTACCCTTTCAAAAACAAAGCGGGAGACTAGTCAGAGGCGGAGAGAGCATATTGACAGGGGGAGTCATTTAGTTATGGAAGGTAGAGCATGATTGTAGGGGGAGTTACCCAAGTTCATATTTTGGTCAACAACATGCAGAAAAACATAGGTTGATCATAAGGGGAGCAACCCTTTGCCATTGATGTCAAAGGGGGAGAGGAACTTCAGAGGAGAGAAGCATCATCACAGGGGGAGTTTGTGTGTTTCCCTCAATGAAAAAGGGGGAGATTGTTGGACATATTGTCATTGATGTCAACAATCATGATAAGTTGTTATGATGGAAACATGAATCAGTCATGAACAATTATACAGTTGGCATTAGTATCAGGATGGCCAATAAGGTCTTTCCATGTGTAATGAAGGGTCAATGATGGAAAGAGAATGCAGCAGAGCAACAAGGTTAATATTAGGAGGAAAAGTATACTAAATATAGGTAGAATAAAATCACCTTAAGGCTGAAGAAATATGTGATTATTGTTGATCATGATAGGATCAACAATGATCTTATGATCAAAACTCAAGAGAGATAGCGCTGCAGAAATCCCATGATCCGGATTATTTTCGGCACGAAATGAGAGTGGAGATATAATAAAGAAATGTATAGAGATATCTCAGATATCCAATATTATAACAGAAATGTATCAGAAATGCAACCATAAACAAAGATATACAGTAATACACAATTTTCTATTAATGAGCAAAAATGTACAAAGACTGTAAAATACATAGTGAAAGACTTGCCAGAATGGTGGCAGCTTATCTCTGAGAAGAGATGTGACAGTTACTCGCATCTGTGAGAAGATGATTTTACAATGAGGCTCCAAAGGCCTTTTTATCATAAATAAAATCCAAACCCCTAACCCTAGAAGATGAAAATCCAACAGTTTTGTGGACCCCGTTTTGGGTAGTTTGGTGTATCAACTTCCCGGGGGGGTAACTTTGGCATGCGATCTCTGTTTGGGGCGCACGATAGCTCGTTGGAAAGGTATCATCGAGTAGATTCATTTTTGGGGCTCAATGAGAGCCTTCATATATCATTGAGAAGCTCGATCCCAAAAAAACTTCATATAGGCCCTCAAAATGGCCCCGAAAGTTAAAAACTGCTAAAAATAGTAAATTGACAAAATTGTCAGAAAATTGTTTTGAGGGAGTTGGAAAAAGTGGGTGGCCACCAATATACACTTTGATCAATCCTCACTCATTAGGAAGCAATGGTCTCCATTGCGTTGAGTGCCCGAGGGAGAGGGAAAAAAGTTTGTTGAATATGCATCTTGATGAGTTGCTTGCCTTGTTGGAGAAGTTGTGTTGCTTAGATTTTTGAAGGTTTTCAGGAACCTGTGGCTGAAAGGGTTGGACCTTTTTAACCAGTATGGATACATGAGATGTTTGTGTGCATAATAAATCTTTGCGCTTTGTTGCAGTCTTGTCGACCTGCTTTTGTTGGATGGAAGGTGCTTGGGCCAAGGCTGTAGTGGTTGCAGTATCATTTTGTTCACCTTTTCAACAAATTGTGAAGAAGCTAAATTTTGTAGTATGAGATACTACCTTGTGGCATTGTTTAGGTGGGATAGTATTTGGAACCACCTCTGGTATCCTGTAGAGATGACCCCCCAGAGTAACAATGACACTATGGGGTCGAGACTCATAGATAACATGGTGCTTCCACATATATGGCTGGCCCAAGAGAGCATCACAGGCATCCAGTGGGGAAACATCACATAATACCTCATCCTTGAAGGGTTGGATGCCATATGACAATCGACACTGTTGGATGACACAAAGA
The DNA here is from genome assembly GCA_009831015.1 of Picea engelmannii. Taxonomy (NCBI): domain Eukaryota; kingdom Viridiplantae; phylum Streptophyta; class Pinopsida; order Pinales; family Pinaceae; genus Picea; species Picea engelmannii. The sequence goes on along the minus strand of ML783307.1, from coordinate 502,442 downwards.
TATCGTCCCTGGCGAAGCCACCCAATGTTGTATGGTTGTGGGTGTGGTGTTGTCGACAATCCCAACTGTTTGACGACCTCTGCCGAGATGAGGTTCTTCTGGCTTCCACTATCAACAATAAAATGTAGCAGAGTCCCCTTCACCCACGTTTGTGAATGAAAAAGGCCCTCCCCCTCTTCAGGATCTATTGGTTCTTCTGGTTGAATTGTTGCGGTTGCGATAATAGCAGTAGGGTCTGTGTCGATGATCTATCTTTTGTCAGTATTTTTTGAATCGGATTCTGAATCAGGGTTCGAATCCTTGTCTTTGATTTTGGCCACCAATGACTGTTTTGAACGACATTCATCGGTGTTGTGGCAGGGGATTTTGTGGAAATCACACCATTTTCTTGTGTCCTTCTTCGTCTTCCCATGACCCTTCTTTTCCTGTGGCTTGGACTGGTTTTTGGGAGATTGTTTGTTAAGGCCATCTTTATCATACTTTGGTTGTTGTGGATTTGCAGACCCAAACTCCCATTTGTTCTGGTGCTTAAATTTCTGCTCGATTTTAACAACATATTGATAAGCAACACCGAGTGATGTGATGTACAGAAAATTCGTTTCAGTTTGGATGTATTTGTGTAGAGCCCCATGGTATTTCAGAACCAAATGTTGTTCGGAGTCTTTGATACCCATCTTGGTGCGCAAGGTATGGAAGGTATTGGTGAACTCCAGAACTGCTTGGCCCCTCTCTTGCCGTAGTGTGGTCCATCTCATATACTGGTCCTCACAGTTGTCAACAGGGTAATACTGTTCCTTTATCGCGTCCAAAAAAAATTCCCAAGTGGGATTGGCCCCATATATTATAGACTCTTTTGTGGAACTTTTCTCCCAGTAAGTTTCCCACCAATGCTTGACATGGGGGAGAGCTTTAAGGAGTGTGAAGGTGATATTTTCCCTGTCGAAAAAATGGTGAATAGAGAAATAACCTTCTAGCAGATTTAACCATTTGTCTAGGGCATCCACATCTATCTGACCTTCAAATATAGGAATATCAAAATTAACATGTACCTTGAAAGAAGAGGTGCTTCCAAAGTGGTTGTTTGATGAAGATGCACAAGTTTCTATTGGCAGGTGTTGAAGGATGTGGGAAAAAATATCCATCATTTTGTCCCTCTGTCGCGTGAGAGCTTGCTCAAGAAACAGATTGATAGAATCGTTTGCTTCGTCATTTTTCTTTTCTTCCACCATAGAGGGTTTCTTGGGAGTGTGAGAGCGATTGTATTCAAGAGAGACAAGTTTGAGACCCAACTTTCTATACTCGGACCTCGTCGGGGACATGCACTGAAAAAAAATGATCAAGAGTAGCCCGCTCTGATACCACAGATCCAGATTATTTTCGGCACGAAATGAGAGCGGAGATATAATAAATAAATGTATAGAGATATATCAGATATCCAATATTATAACAAAAATATATCAGAGATGCAACCATAAGCACAGATATACAGTAATACACAATTTTCTATTAATGAGCGAAAATGTACAAAGACTGTAAAATACAAAGTGAAAGACTCGCTAGAATGGTGGCAGCTTATCTCTAAGAAGAGCTGTGACGGCTACTCACATATGTGAGAAGATGATTTTACAATGAGGCTCCAAAGGCCTTTTTATCATAAAGAAAATCCAAAACCCTAACCCCAGAAGATGAAAAGCCAATAGTTTTGTGGACCCCGTTTTGGGTAGTTTGGTGTATCAACTTCTCGAGGGTGTAACTTTGGCATACGATCTCCATTTGGGGCGCACGATATCTTGTTGGAAAGGTATCATCAAGGATATTCATTTTGGGGGATCAATCAAAGACTTTGGCTATCATTGAGAAGATCGATCCCTAAAAACCTTCATTTAGGCTCTCAAAATGGCTCAAGAAGTTAAAAACTGCTAAAAATAGTAAATTGACAAAATTGCCAGAAAATTGTTTTGAGCGAGTTGGAAAAGGTGGGTGGCCACCGATATCCACCTGGATCATCCCACAGGAATAAAATCTTACTGAACAAGGGAAACCTTTATAAAATATCAAGAAACATGATCCATTCATCCAGAATTAAAATGCAAACCCGATTGTTGGATCATAGAGGAAACCTACGTAAGAAGGGAAAGAATCATGTCCGTTGATGTAGATTTCGAGACAAATTGGGACCGTTAGATCGAGGGGAATTCAGAAGAATTAGATCTCAACTGACAGATCTGAAGAAAGAGCTTCAAAATATATCTTATCCATTGGATTAAAAGCTGAGTAGAACAACAGTCAACCCCAACGTTGACTACTCCAGAGAAAATAAGCCCAGAACGGGTAAGATTACCTGAAGGCCGAAGTCCTAAAGTGGACATGAGTTGTCCGATCTGAGGAACACTTCAGGAAGTATCCCAACTGTTGGATCAAGTTTAGTGGAAGGACATTGTAAGCCACAAATGTTCTGAAGAGGACATGAGTTGTTCGATCTGAGAAATATTTCGGGAGTCATATTGACCATTCGATCTATATAAAGTGGAAGGATAGGATAAGCAAAGATGAAGGTCGGAGCCTTGAAGTCCTGAAGTAAATGAGGACCATCGGATCTGGATAATACATGATGGTCATTGGATCAAAATTGTGGTCAACTTCGACACTGACCGCTTCGACGAAAATGGGTTGAGAACATGTAAATTCACCCGAAGCGCCAAAGAACGAAGTCACTCTCAATCGTCCATCTAAAATACATTTCAGGAGTTTTATCACATTTAATTTGGGGTGGGCATTTTCCTAAGAAATGCCCCCCTTTGGTGAAAAAAATGACAAGAAATGGGTCAAAAACCCACTTATCCAAAGTTTGTGTGCACAAGCGCGTCACGCTAAGTGGTGCATAGATCTGGGTGGCTGAGATTCGCGCACCTATATCTATGGCGTAGGGGCCATATCGGACCCCCACCCAACATTATTCCTTTAACAAGGGGGGGGGGGGGTCTAAGTTGGTGGTTTTAAAAGGAGGCCCCCCCACTAACGTGTCACCCTCTCTTTAACTCGGACCCCCCCGCCTAAAACCATTTACCGTCCCCTACTCCCTCTGAGTAGAACACTTACCACCATCGTTTATCGTCATCGCTCCCATTGACATCTGTCTTCCACTCCGCCTCTCTCATATGCTTGTCACATCATCATCCCATCACACCTCGATGCCCACGAGTGTTTCCGCCCACATTTTCCCAAGTGTTTTTCCCTTGCCATGACTGTCTATGTGGCCACCCCTCATCTCACCTCTGTGTCATACCTCTTTTTCACTTCATCCCTTCCTCTTGTCTTTTGACACATGTCCATCCTCTTCCATGTCACCCCTGTAGTAACGTTGCGTCCCCATAACCAATTACATACCACCACGTTTTCATCCTGGCCTTCGTGTCTCCCCCACTTGATCCCTTTGCAAAGGTCCCACACAGTACAAATAAAAAAGAAGAGGCGGCCACGTCTTCCAAGTGCGGGCGTTGACTCCGCTCACTCAGATCTCGATGCAACAATTAATGTAAATAAGGAAGGTGGGTGAGACATCATCTCCTTCCTTAAATAGAAGGCCATAAAGGGACAAATTGCAGAGGAAGACTGTCATCCCAGTCTAACAGAGATCGCATCCAAAAAAAATATGCATGGGCAGTCTAACTGACGTTTGCATGCGCAAATTGACAGAAAAAATCATCAACGCAAAACCTTAAATTCATGACATGATCACGCCTTTAGTAGCAGAGCCAGTTCTAAGTATATGTAGGCATTTTTTCCATTTTGTTAGTGTCGATGGTAGAGCTACGCTCCTAATTGTAATGTTTTGATGAGGCCTCTGGTTCTCTGGTTATGAACTTATACTTGAGACTTGTTGTTTAATGGAAGCCAACTCCTTCTTTTATGTCTTTGCTTCTGAATCTGAAAGCTCGGGCATGGATGATCCAGTCAGGTGTTGTGACTATAGTATAGTGTAGGTTTGACTATATCTGTTGTTGTAGCATTTTCAGTTTCTTGAAGTTTTCAGATCCAAGAGGATATTGTATCTGAGACTTTTCCTCCAAAGGTTGTTGGAAGATCGGATGTCCAGAGCATACCTTCATACCTTTCTCATATTTTTTCTACCTACTCACCACTATACAAACTCACTGGCTTAAGTTAGATCAAGACCTCACTTATCTATGCATATCCAACCCAGTTTTCTAAGTTAAAGCGATATAATCCTGAGACTGCATCCATTAGACCACCCTTAAATTCATTTACTATGACATACAAACTGATGAGCCTTGGGCTTACCTCTGTTGCAATACATAGGTGACTTCCAATGCCAACATTTCTGGTGTCATTGTCAGGGATGAAGTTGAATATTTTCCCCTGGGATTGAACGACAAAGCTTACCGGTTCTTAAGGTGCATCAGAGCCCAAAACATCAAGATTGTGACTGTGCACCTGGAGACTCCATTGTGACGACTCCACTGCTTCAACTGTGGCTTCCAGAGGCAGACACATGAGGTCTACTCCACAGTTGCCCCTAGCAACACCTGAAGCAGACCCAGAGAAAATTATCAGAAAAGGAAAGGCCCTCCGAGAGGTTACTTCTACTGTTGAACCAGGTATCTCTGATGATTTTCAATCTCCTCCTGTAAGAACTCCAATTTTTGCTTCTCATCCCACTGTTATACCTTCTATTGGAGTTTCTCGAACTTTAAATTTTGGGAGTGTTCCTGTTGAGTTTCCTCATCCTGGTTCTGAACTGGAGAGAGAAAGCCTTGTCACTCCTATTCACCCTGAAGTAGCTCCTCATTCCAGACCCCAGACCTTAGAAGTTTTTCCTACTCCAAGTTTCACCACCCCTCCTCATGTTTCTTTTGTTGTTTCTCCAGAAAGGGAAACCTCTGCTCCCTCAAGTCCCAAAGCCTTTTCTCCAAATCCTTTACTATTTCCTTTTCATCTAGGAGGCTCAATTCCAGTCTCCCTTGCTCAAAAACCTTCACCTCCTCATTCTCCTCCACCTATTATCCTTATGGAAGGTGCTAATCCTCCCAGAAACAAAATGGATGCCATAGTGGCTGCAAGATATGCCCCTCTAGTCTTACCTCAGCCTATGAATGCTCTCCCTGCTGGAGATTACCTGGAATATATGCCCAAGTTCACTAGAGAAGAGGACATAACTACTAAAGAGCACCTTGCTGCCTTCTACAACTATGTAGACAATCTAAATATTGAAAATGAAGATGTTTGGATGAGAGTCTTTGTCCAGATCCTTGATGGTGAGGCTAGAAAATGGTTCATAGGTTTGACCCCTAGATCCATTGCTGGGATTGAGGCTCTAGATGATGCCTTCTTGATACAGTGGGGGGATAAAAAAGATTTTATGTATTACATCACAAAGTTTGGGTCCCTGAAGAGGAAAGAGGAAGAATCTGTCTTTGACTTCTCCAAAAGATTCAACAAAATGTACAACAAAATCCATGTTGAGATAAAGCCCACAGAGGCCTCTGCCAAAATCACTTATGCTAGCGCCTTTGACCTTGATTTCTGCCTCTTGTTGAGTGAAATAAGAGCTACTTCATTATCTCTTATGCAAGATGCAGCCCTGGAGGTGGATTCCAATGTATTGGCAGTTAACAAACTAAGGAATAAATAAGACAAAGGAAGAGGGAGATCTGAAGCCTCAACCTCTGGTTCTTCTGCATCTCACCCCCAAGTGGATGAATTAACCAAGATGGTGAAATCATTGTCTACATAGATGGAGAGGATGAAATTCAAGGGGAAGCAAGTTTATAAAAGTGCCCAAAATGTTGAAAGAAGAGGCAACTTCAGAAGGAAGATTAGCAAAACCCTTCAAATGATGCAAAGGGAATAGGGGAATAGAGATAGGGATGATCAGAAAATTCAAACCCCTCTCCAAAATAACCTTGTGGCCAATGAAGAAGGAGAGGAGGAAGAGCTAGATCCTGAAATACATTGTCTTGGAGACACCTCCCCATTCCCCAACTTAACTCAATCTACATATGAGGAATCCCTCATGAGCAGTTAAATAAATGAGATGAGGAAGGGGGAGAAGGCTAACAACAGTCTCAATAAATATAACCTCAGGTCGAAGAAGAAAGAAGAGAAGTCAGATATCTATGAGCAGCCTTCTAGAGCAGATAAGCCTATCAAATATGCAACAAATAACAGCAAAGAAAAAAAATCTCAAGCTCCCTCATCAGTAGATAAAAATCATGTCCCAGAAATGAGAGAGATTCTAAAGCCCTCCTCCTCTTTCAACTTTGAGCATGAAATTCAAAAAATCAGAATTCTTGTATCCCTTTCAGAGCTGGTCAAGCATGAAGATTTTAAAAGAAGCCTCTCTAAAATATTGATGCCTGAAACCCCAAATAATTCCACAGACTCAGTAAACCTCCAAGATGAGAAGCCAACAATCATCCCAGGTCTTATGGTAGAAGATAGACATGATTCATCCCCTCGCTTCTACATGTCTCTGAATATACATGATAAGGTGTTGCATAAATGTTGGCATCAGGCTGAAGTGGGAAAGAAAGCATGCACAAAGAAGAAGGACACTTGGAAGAGCAATCGTGGGAAAGAAAGCATGTAGGAGGAAAGCGACAAATGACAAGAAGCACAACACACACACATGCAAGAAGGAGGCGACAATTGGAAGGAAGTAACGAACGCATGTAGAGAAGGAAGACCTAACGACAGTAGGGTTAGGGTTTTTGAAAGGTTTTTGGGTAAATGGCTGAAGAGCCCGATAGATATAAATATAGATACGAAGGTATCGTAGAAGAGTTCGGAAAGGTTCGCTGAGATTGAGCTTTACTACTATTGTAGAGTTGAGTTTGCTTTTATGTAATGTTTTTGATTAGGTGTACTAATTTTGTAAAGCAAGTGAGCTAAGCAGAGGAGAAAAGGTAGATCTTGAGGATTAGATCACAGGCCGAGGATCTTGGTGCGATCTAGTTCGCCTCACAAATATCTTACCCATCTGAGGAGAATTGTAAGTGTGATGAGCGAGAATTGTAGAACTGCCATAATAAGAGAGCCAAGAGCCAAATCTTTGTGGACGTAGCCCAGGAGGAGGTGAACCATGGTAATACATGTGTAATGTGACGAATGCATGAATATCTTTGTCATATTTTTAGTAGTTAAATGTTGTATGAAATGAATGAATGAGTTATTATATTGCTTGGTTACTTGTTGTGGGAATATAACGAAAAGATACCACAGAGGTTAGAATATAAAAGAGGACAACAATAGTTCGTAATATAAATCGTAATTAATGGTTTAGAATACAGATTCCCTATCTCAAGCTCAATCCTAGGCTGTAAACACTTGATTCTTACAACCACCCATTTAAATCTATCTCGGGTGAGACTGTGCAGTGCATCCTTTGTACTGTGTTGCCTTCTGGTTTACCAGAAGGGCTGATAGTTTTAGAGGCTTTGTTGGAAACCTGAAAAACATGGACCCCGGGTCAATAAGCTCAGAGTAGAATAGAGGAAGATAGTTAAAACCAAAAAATGGTTCCGTTGTCATTGTAAGAGGAACAAGAGAGAATTGAGTAGATGAGATAGAATGCATGAGAAAAGAATGAGTGAAACCAGAAGACCGCTCAGCCACTAGAAGGGAATGTTGAGACCGTGGAACCCCATGAAAGCAGAAATCGAAGGCTGGTTGAGAACTAAAGAACTAGAGTTTTCCCATAAGGATAATAGAAACCCTGGCCTCACACCTCGCAAATATCTGGATAAATACGTGTTTACGGATTTACATGAAGTCTTTTTTTATGATTTTCCCCACCTACTACAAGAGTGGCTACTAAGGTTGAAAGATAACCATGCGACGAACCGGATTCGACAACTAGATTGGACCTCGATACAAATTGAATAGTTACAATAGGTGAACAACAAATTCACCCGCGTAGTCGACTTTTGGCTCGACAGTATTGTGGTAGGCTTCATCACAAAGTTTGCAGTTGACACAACAAAGTCATACAACACAACAGAGAAGGAATTTCTATGTGGACCTCGTGGAAGGTACATCTGACCACTGTATACTTCTATTAAAATACTATTGTATAACAAAGGTGTAATGACAATGGAAGCAGACAGCTAGACTTCCCTGCATGCATGGGGGAAGGGGGGAAGCACTGACAGAGGAAGGATAAATAGCTGAAGGTGAGGATAAAAGCACGAAGGAGGAGGAATTCTTGGACCCGATCTTGATGGATGATGACCAACTTAAGTGGATCTTGGCATCACTAGGAATGACGCGTAGCAGAGAACCCTACCAATATAAGGTGAATACCAAGAAAAGAGTCGTAGCCGCGAGGGAGGGCTTGGAAAGCGATGAAGAAGAGGTAGAGGATCTTCGGGCTGTGGAGAAAATTGAGGAAATACTATGCGCAACCTACGAGAGGAAAAAAATATGCCCAATAATAGGAGGATAAGTGATCCAGGTGGATATCGGTGGCCACCCACCTTTTCTAGCTGGCTCAAAACAACTTTCTAGCAATTTTGATAATTTGCTATTTTTAGCAGTTTTTCGGGTCCTGAACTTCTGGAGCCATTTTGAGGCCCTATGCAAATGTTGTAGTCCTCAGATAGATCTTTCCAATGGGCTATCATACGCCTAAAACGGAGATTGTATGCAAAAGTTACGACCCTGGGAAGTTGATGTACTGACTTACCCAAACGGGGCCCACATGACTTTTGGCGCTTCATCTCCTAGGGTTAGGTTTTTTGATGTTTAGGGTTTTTGAAATTCCTGTTTATTGTAAAAAGGCCTTGAGAGCCTCATTGTAATCATATTCTTGCGAATGAGCGTAGCCGTCACATCTCTTCTCAGAGATAAGCCGCCACCATTCCAGCAAGTTTGTTTTCCGCTGCATTTTACAGTTTCATCTTATTTCCTTATTGAATAGAAAACCAGTTTTACTGTATCTTTGTTATTCTGTGTTAAGCATCTGGTAATAATCTGGAGTCATTTCATTCTGCTCATAAAATCTGCATCAATAAGATAGCCATACTTTCGATATTAATGTCAGTGTGGAACCCATAAACCCATGTGCGCCCAATACACCAAAGAGAACACCACCATTTAGACAACCGAAGTTCGGAGGAAGTCCGGTAGGAAGAAATACATTTACCACAGGAGCAACAACTGGAGGAGCCAGTTCAAGCAGTACTAGTCAAGTATCTACACCACGCGATAGAGGTAGCAATTCAGTATTTAGAATGGTAGGACATGACCCCACAATCAGATTACCATAATTTTGAGGAGAAGCAACAGAAGACCTTGAGAAGGATTTGTTTATTTGTGCAAAGATATGAAAGGCAAAATAGATCACTGATGAAGATACCAAACTTATGTAGCTAGCAATTACACTGAGAGACCGCACACTAGACTGGTACATGAGTATAGACATGAAAAATGCCCCTAGGACAACGAGGACACTGGCAGACATTAAGAAGCTACTAATGAGTTCCATAAGACAAGCTCAGAGGATCAGTACATGAACGAGATGATCGAGATAAGACAGAAACCAAGAGAATCTGTATGGGATATTGACCAGAGATTCAAGCGACTGAAGGGGAAGTTAAATTACCTTATGACCGAGATGCAACACCGACACCTATTTTTCAAATCAGTACTCCCACACCTAAAATACCCCTTATGACAACAGAAGTTTTATATGAAGGCCGAGGCTCTCCAGGCAGCCTTGCAACTGGAAGAGAACCAATACCAGTAGACAAAGCCAACCATTGAATAATTGAAGGAGGATTTGAAGAACCTAACATTTCAGTTGAATTAGAATAATAACAAGGACAAACGAGAAGTCGTTTGGGGCACCACATGTAGGACTGAAGGACACCACAAGTACGAATGTCCAACATTCACGTAGTATATGGCAACAGGCATGCCAAACCCACTACCACAAGGAGGATTATGGTGCGAAATATGTAAGAAACCGGGTCACGACCCTTATCACTACACGATGATGCAGAAGTACCAGATAGTTCCAAAGAATTCTTATTGCACCTTTTGTAAGTCAATAGGCCACGACGACAAAGATTGCAGAACTATGGAGCTGATGTAGGAAAGAACATTAGACACATACAGAGTACAGGCTGAAATGATGACTGGGCAAGCAACACCATAGTTCAATCAAACCCCAGCTCCATACAACACTGTGCAACAGTAGTACAACACTGCGCAACAACCATACAACAACACACAACCACAGTACAACCTGGCACAACCCCAGTATAATACCGTGCAGTATAATCAAGCACCACCATATAACGCACCAAGATGGGACCGAGAAGGCTATTGAGAAGGAGGACGAACCAGAGGAGGCTTCAGACATGGCAGAGGACCAGTCACATGTCACAACTGTCAATAACCGAGACATTATGCATGGGAATTCCCACTGCCACCAACAACCTGTATGTATTGTCGTGCATTGGATCATGAGACAAAGGAATGTCCTACACTATTAGTAAATATCCAGGAAAAAAGGAACTAGAAAAACCAGAATGTTCAATGGATTTCAGCCGGAGCAAGGGAGGATGGACAAAACATCAACATAGTCACCCGTGGAGGAACGAAGACAAGAACCGACACAGTCCGACATGAACTTGCACAAAACTAGTGGGTAAGGAAGAACACCGAACCAAGGAAGCAGTTTGACGCACCTAAAGAAAATGAGACTTTTAAGGAAGCCAGACAAGAATTTCAGAAGAAGGACACAATGTCGACTTCCATTACGCAACCATCCCATGAAGCCTTAGAATACGAAATCCCGCCATCATTGGATCATACCAAAGGAATGCCACTCGAGGGACAAGTAAGTACTATCAAATACTTTTTGCAATCATGCATACAAATGTTAAGTGATCCCTCATCTATGAAAATATTGCAAAGCATCCTAGAGAAATGTAGTAGCGAGATAGAACAAAAGCTAGAACGAAAAACTGTCAATCATCTACACACAAGAAGAAGAACAAGTAGGGAATTTAGACTGAACGCTAACATTGGGGATTTCAATGTGGGAGACATTATACTGGACCTAGGATCCGAAGTGAATGTGATACCCAAGAAAACCTGGCAATGCATGGCAGAGCCAACCGTGGGGTACTCAAATGTCCTATTAAAACTCACAAACCAACATAGGGTCCTACCAATAGGGAGACTAAAAGGAGTAACAGTAGATCTGGATGGAGTACGCACTAAAGCAGATTTTGAAGTAATCGAAATAGTAGATGGCACAACACCATACCCAACACTACTTGGTATGGACTGGGAATTTGACAACCAGACCATAATTAATTTGAAGACAAGGAAAATGACATTTGAATCCAGAGATTACAGGGTCATAGCACGACTAGATCCATCAGAATGGGAGAGGTTTGTAGAACCCACTTGCCTAGACTTAGAGGAAATCGATCGGCTGTATAGAACAACTACGTGCGAGGAGGATTATATAAACCCAACTGTGGATGTGGTACTCAGTTGGCGCAATATTACTTCATGCGCAACAGATTCAGACACTGGGTTAGAAAACTGGCAATAGAGACTATATAAAGTCGGCCTCACCACTTTATTCACACTTTAGAAGGCATAACAATGAACTGGTATATAGATCAGGAACTACGCAAAGGAACCACAACATGGACGACATTGGAACAAAACTTTAACATCACTTTCTCATTCGAGCATTAGAACCCTAACATAGATGCAGCCCTGAAACGGATCAGAGGAGTCATATTCATTGAAGAACCGAAAACATAACTTATTACCGAAGAACAATAACAAAATAAGAAGACAGTCAAGGAACTATTGTCATGTTACCATGTACAGGAGGAAGCACCAAACGAAGATGATCCGCGTGACATTCAAATTGAAGAAGTGGAAGGCAAAAGAGATGTGAAGGGACCACCCACAAAATCTGAAGTTATTTCCACACCAATCAATGTAAATAAAGTTAACATCAGAACATCCCAAAATGGCCAGCATTAGAGACTATTGGGATGATCCAACAATAGAAAGAATTATCGAGTTGTTGCGCGAATACAACGACTTATTTCCTATAACGTTTACAGAGATGAAGGGTATAGCAGGAGAACTGAGAGAGATGAAAATACCTCTCAGACCCAAAGTGAGACCGATTCGACAATGACCATATAGATTGAACCCCATATATAAAGAGAAAGTTAAAGAGGAGATCGATCGGATGCTTGAAGCCGGCATAATCGAACCAGTCAAGGAATCATAATGGATAAGCCCGATGGTTGTACAGGACAAGAAACAAGGAAGAGGGATTAGGATATGCGTTGACTTGAGGAAATTGAACGATGCATGCTTACATGACCCATTCCCTACACTGTTCACGGATGAAGTGCTAGAGAATGTGGGGGGACACGAAGCTTACTCATTCACTGATGGATTCTCAGGCTACAATCAGATTAAGATAACACAGGAGGACAGATACAAGACCACGCTTATGACGAAATGGGGATCTTACCAATATATAGTCATGCCATTTGGACTAAAGAATGCACTAGCAATATTCTCCAAAGTGGTTATCGCAGCATTTAAAGAATTCATCCATCAGTTTCTCGAAGTATACCTAGACGACTGGATAGTCTATAGTCTATTGAAAAACCATGTGGAAGTTTTACGCTTGATGCTAGAACGATGCAGACAATGTCATATATCACTAAACATAAAGAAATTTATATTTGGAACACCGTTTGGGATACTATTGGGTCATATAGTATGCAAACAAGGGCAATTGGTCGATCCGACAAAGATAGCAGTCATCACTAATTTACCAGTGCCAAAAATAGTCTGTCAGCTACGAGTGACGTTAGGACACATAGGATACTATCGGAAATTTATCAAAGGAAATGCACAGATCACAACACCAATGGAAAAATTGCTAAGGAAGGATAAAAAGTACCAATGGAACAACAAGTGTCAACACGGTCTGGATACCTTGAAGGAAAAGATGGTCACTGCACCGATATTAGTAATTCCAGACTAGGGAAAGACATTCCATGTGCATGTAGATGCATCAACAATAGCACTTGGAGCTATCTTAGCGAAGCCAGGAGCAGGAGACTTGGATCACCCGATAGCATTCGCAAGTAGAAAACTATCTGATTCATAACAAAACTATAACACAACGAAAATAAAAGGCCTAGCTATGGTTTACGCACTTCTGAAGTTTAAACACTACCTATTGGGAGAACATTTTAAGATGTTTACAGATCACTTAGACCTAAAATACCTAGTCAACAAGCCAGTGTTGAGGGCGAGAATCTGTTGATGGTTACTGTTATTTCAGGAATTTGACTTCAAATTAATCGTCAAACCAGGAAAACTAAATGCAGGACCTGACCACCTATCACGGGTCACAAATGGAGAAGAACCCACGAGCTTAAAAGAGAAATTTCTGGATGCACAGTTATTCTTAGTAAATATTGTTGATGACCACTTTGCAGAGATCATCCAGTACTTGAGTACATGTACTGCGCCACAAGATTATACCACCGCACAAAAGAAGAACTTGGTAGTTCACGTAGCTGACTATCAACTGATTGCAGGACATCTATATAAAATGGGTGCAGATAGCATTTTACGAAGGTACATGTTAGAGCACGAACGACCAAGAATATTAGCAGAATCCCATGAGGGATTGGCCGGAGGACATTATGCAGAAAAAGCTACCATGTAGAAGGTACTTCACGCAGGATTATGGTGGCCAACGATTCATAGAGACTCAAAAGAGTATTGTCAGGGATGCAATGTCTGTCAAAGGGTAGGCAAACCCAACAGAAGGGACGAGATGCCACTGCAACCACAAGTAACATTACAGGCATTCGATAAATGGGCAATAGACTTTGTGGGACCTATTAACCCACCAGCCAAAAGAATAGGGGAAAGGTACATCATCACCACGACAAAATACCTAACAAGATGGGCGGAAGCCGCACCAGTAAAAGACTGCAACGCAAAGGCCGCTGCACACTTCTTATTTGAACAAGTAATTACTAGGTTTGGGTGCCCAAGAGTTTTGATGAGCGACCAAGGAACACATTTCATAAATAGAACCATCTGTGTGATGCTTGAAGAATTTGAATTTCAGCACCAGAGAAGCACACTGTATCACCCACAGGTGAATGGCATAGTAGAAGCCTTCAACAAAATTCTAGAGAACGCACGGACAAAGATCTGTAACATCAACAAAGATGACTAGGACCTCAAAGTGACAGCAGTATTATGGGCATATAGGATGACATGTAAGAAGTTGACAGGGCACACACCATTCAAACTAGTCTATGACCAAGAAGCAGTAGTACCACTGGAATTTTTAATACCCAGTTTATGCATAGCAGCGATCACACAAATGACAAAACGAGGCGCAATACAGGAAATACCGAACTAGTTGTTAGCAATGGAGGAAGATCGAATCCTGGAAGGATTCCATAAACAAGTGTAGAAGGCCAGAGACAAAGCATGGCACGATCGACACATTAATAAGAAAACTTTCAAGGAAGGAGATCTAGTATTGATCTACGACAACAAATCGTTTCAGCACCCAGGAAAGCTGAGAATGCATTGGCTAGGACAATACAAGGTAAAATATGTAACAAATGATGGAGATGTACAGTTAAGAGATTTAGCAGGCGCAGACCTTAGAGGAATGATCAATGGGAGCCGACTGAAGCTATACAAGGACAGTCGACCATCCATTACGCAGTAAAAAAAATAAAAATAAAAAATAAAAAAGAAAAATCCATAAGAATCTCGAAACACAAATGCAGTAAAGGCAAGAGAAACGGTTACATGCCTAAGAAAAATGAGTGGGAAACATAAATTAGACAAAAGAAGGATGACAAGACAACACTAAGTGGAATTAAAACATGGCAAGGATTGATGGGATATCACATTAAACGTGCCAATTGAAGACGACAAAGCGAGAGTAAAGGCAAGTATGCAAACGCTGGAGATGCATTGAACCCATAGCTATGGTGCATTAAACCCATAGGGAAGGAAGCGTCCTCAATAAGATTCATGGCAAGTCAATACAACACGAGAGAACGAGAACAACTAGTCTATTAGCGAAAGGAGAATAGAGAGAGAGCAATAACAGCCAGAGAAAATAGAACGAGCTCATAGAGAGCACATAAGCCATTCAAACCTAGCAGATGTTTGACAATCACCACTATGGCACCACCGAAGTCTGTCGAACTAGGCCAGACAGCTAGACTGACTAGGGTTCAAACTAGGTCACGAGGATCGCTGGAAGAAAACAAGCAACAACGACCGGAGATCATCCATATCAATGAGATCCCATCCCCAGAGGAGATACCAGTAGACGCTACACTGATACTGGAAGAGATTCAACATCCATAAGCAGTAGCCATGGAAGAGGACACGCTAGCAGTGGTGTAGGAGCCTTGGAAGGAAGAAATGGAAATCCAACAGGAAGGGTAGCTAGAAAGAGCCAAAGTAGATGTAGGAGTTAACGGAATGGAAAAAAATTTGGGAGCAGAGGGGCAACCAAACGAGTCGCAAGAACCCAACCTTGGTCAACTAGTAGAGGAGATTGCCAAAACTAGTTCGTCTTGGCCAGAATGGCTTATAGGGGAGAAACCAGAAGTTGTTGGAACTTCATACCAACCACCACAGCAGGAAGACAAAGTTCTGATACCAAGCTCACCCCTCAAGAAACTCACAACAAAAATTGTGCTACCACGCATACCAGAGGGAGTGCAGGTAGATCCACAGCCATTGGGTCACATCGAGAAGCTCAAGTATTCTGACCATGACATCTCAGATGACACCAAGTACCCGGAACTTACGTCAATGGTTTTTATGCAGAACATAGTGGTCAACCAACTTGGAGAAACAATCAGCTAGCCACATCAGTGGGTAGTTGGACTGGACCGAACCGACATTTTAGGATTGTTGAAACTTCCGCACTTTGGTAGAGGCCAATACGCAACAACATGCGCTAAGAAGATGTTAGCAGTTATGCATGGAGGGGATATATGGCTAGACAAACCCCTCCCCATAACAGTTGAGCTTATTGCACAGATAACATGACTACCCAGCTGGGGTATGGATCATGCACTGATTTTGGACGATAAATCCAAGGAGAAAGCATTAGCCGAGGAAATGAAGAAGAAATATGGTACTGCCGGGGGGGACAAGAGGCATTATAATCAAATGGATCAACAATGCAGCAACACAATTGGGCACAAATATATTATCCTGTAAGTTTTTACGAAAATTCCACAAAGACGAAGTACCGACATGAGTCATCGCAGTTGCAGCTTAGTGCGTAGAGGGCACCTTCGTGAGCTGGGAACCTTATCTGTTAAACTTGTTCCAAGTGGACTAGAAGGATGCGCGGGAACTCGACACAAAATCCCATTACTCATGGTTGCTCACCCTCATAGCCTTCATGGGATGGAGGGAACGAGAGTATGTAGTTTTTGCTACTAGACCACAACTAGCGAGAGCGAGATACCTAGTATTGAGATCTAGGCCACATGCCAGATAGAAGAGGGAAAATGGAATCACCTTTGAAGCATACCTACGGGACATGCAGGAAGCTATTAGTTGGTCATGGAGAATAACACCAGAAGCTGTCACACAATATGGGGACATTGTTGGGTATGTGTTATATTCTTTGCATGAGTAGTAGTGTTTGAGCGCTTGCGTCGGGCGCGTAGGGGGGTTAGAGGGGGGGTGCAGGGGTTTGGGGGCAGTGCCCCCGATTTTTTTTTTTTCGGGTCGACATATTTTCGCCGGGCCGACATATTTCCGGGAGGACATATTTCTGGGACGACATATTACCGGGACGACATATTTCCGGGACCACATGATATTAGGTGGTTTTTCGGCACATGGTTTTTTGCCGATGGTTTTCTATTACCAGTTAATGAATTAGGGTTTTGGACTAATCCAAGTCATTGGGTTAGGGTTTTGGATGCCGCTGGCTCCTATATGTATATTGTATTGTAAACAATGTATGAATATAATATATGCTGGTTTTCCCGGTTTGGGTTTCCAGGTGAAAAATCTCTGTGTAATGTTTGTATTTTTCATTGTACCTTTTCTGTTCTTTTCTGAATATCAGTTTGCAGTAGATATTGTACAAGGTTAGAATTTACATTTGGTATCAGAGCCAGGTTGGCTTCAGGGGGACACCTTTGTCGTCAAGGGTTTGGCTCGGGACTGTGATAAGCCTTGTTACAGTGGGAGATCTGCGGTATTGTTTTTCAGGTGAAAAGAAATGGCAAGCAATTCGAAGATGGAGATCGAGAAGTTTAATGGGAAAATCTTTGAGCTGTGGAAGCTCAAGATGGAAGATCTTTTGGTGGACAGAGATCAGTGGATCGCGGTATATCCAGGTACAACACCTATAGGAACTTCTGCAGATGACTGGAAAAATATGGATCGAAAGGCAAAGAGCACAATTCGACTGTGTCTCTCCGATTCAGTATTACTGAATGTGTCAGAGGAAGCTACAGCCAAAGATTTATGGGAAAAGTTGGGGAAGTTGTATTAGTCTAAGTCCCTGGTAAATAAACTATTCTTGAGAAAGAAGCTGTATAACTTGAGGATGAGAGATGGAGACTCGGTGGCAGAGCATTTGAACGCCTTCAATACTGTGGTAAGTCAGTTAGTATCTGTTGATATTAAAATTTCA
>ML783307.1:423957-481824 GCA_009831015.1 Picea engelmannii | reverse complement strand
GGTTGATATACATGGCTTTGTGGATGCAAACTGGGCTGGAGATTTGGATCATAGGAGATCTACAAGCGGGTATGTGTTTAACCTGTTTGGAGGAGCAATAAGTTGGATGAGCAAAAGACAGGCTGTAGTGGCACTTTCAACTATAGAATCTGAATATATGGCAGTCACTCATGCAAGTAAGGAAGCAGTATGGTTACAAAGATTGTGTTCAGGTATTAGGTTGGTACAAGAAGCTGTAAGGATAGAGTGTGACAGTCAGAGTGCAATTTTCTTGGCGAAGAACCCTGCTTATCATTCAAAGACAAAGCACATTGATGTTCAATATCATTTTGTAAGAGACATGATTGAAGAAAATAAAGTATCACTGATGAAGGTGGACACTTTGAAGAATGTTGCAAATTCATTAACAAAATCTGTGAGCACTGAGAATTTCTCTTGGTGTAGAGGATCCATGGGCATTGTTGCCTTGGATTGTTGACTGTGTAACCCTGTAACCCCTTGTGTGCAAAGAAAACAACAAGTGGGAGAATGTTGGGTATGTGTTATATTCTTTGCACGAGTCGTAGTGTCTGAGCGCCTGCGCCGAGCGCGCAGGGGGGTGCAGGGGGGTAGAGCCCCCCCACGCGGGGGTTCGGGGGCAACACCCCCGAATTTTTTTTTCTTCGGGCCGACATATTTCCGGGACGACATATTTCCGGGACGACATATTACCAGGACGACATATTTCCGGGACCACATGATATTAGGTGGCTTTTCGGCACATGGTTTTTTGCCGATGGTTTTCTATTACCGGTTAAGGAATTAGGTTTTTTGACTAATCCAGGTCATTGGGTTAGGGTTTTGGATGCCGCTGGATCCTATATGTATATTGTATTGTAAACAATGTATGAATATAATATATGTTGGTTTTCCCGGTTTGGGTTTCCAGGTGAAAAATATCCGTGTAATGTTTGTGTTTGCCATTGTATCTTTTCTGTTCTTTTCTGAATATCAGTTTGCAGTAGATATTGTACAAGGTTAGAATTTACAGACATCACTAACTTCTGGGCTACATGTCAAGCCATGTGGATAAAACCAAGGCAGGATCCAGATAAACAGTGGCTACCGATGCGCTACTGCATCATAGAAGGTGATATAGACATGGTCATTAGCAAATGGATTGATGAATGGAGGATCCCATCCATTCCCCAGGAATTACCGGAAGGACCCGCAGAAGGAGAAGCAGCGCAGGCAAAAACATAGCCTCCACAAATCCTAGTACCCAAGAAACCAAGGAGGGGCCAAAATAAATTGACTCAGGCAAACGAAGGGTCAAAGAAGACAAGAACCCAGAAGGGGCAGAAAGAGACCAACGAACAACCAAAACAGGCCAAGGGAGCGCAGGAGACCACCCCAAACCCCATCACACAGGAATCAGGGGGAACTAAGAGACTGGTTGTATAGGCCGCAGGCGCGCACAAGAAATCAAAGGTGTAACGTGTGTCACCGGACTATGCGATCATGAAGGACGATGGATAAATGATCTCCATAATGGTTCATGATTGTCTAACATAAGACTTCGACCACACAACACATCACATGGATAATCTACAAAAAGAGCTGGCATAAATAGGACAACTCCTTAGGACACTTGGAGAGGCCCAAAGAGCAAGTAGTAGCAGAGGCATAGAGCCGTCAGCAACACAAACCAACGAAAGAGTGGAGGTTGAGGAAAGAGACTCAACCCTCCCAACGCCACATGCAAATGCAACATTCCACATAAAACTGAGCATGCTAAGAATGGATGAAATAGTGGGACAGACACCACTAAAGGATTTGGACCACATCCAATTGGTCCTGACACGGATTCCTTCAAGGGCACTGCACAAATTGTAGGTTAGCGTCGACCAGGAAATGCAGTCTCGGGCACATAAAAAATTAGTCGATCTTCAGGAAGCAACAAAGCAGTGGGAAGTGCTGGAAAAAGAGTTTGAGCAGGCCAAATCTGAAACTCAGAAAAAGACAGAACAAAGGAACGAATTGGAACGCAGAGTGGGAGAAATTTTTGGGAAACTTCCAAACACTACACAAGGAAACGAACTCCCAACCATAGAAAAGATCGACCAGATTGCGCAGGAAATTGCTCAATACCAGAAGGAGATCGAGGATCTTCGAGAACATATAACTCCAACAACTCCACCAGCAGTAAAGTAGAAAAGGAGGCAGGCAAAAACAACGCAAATATAGGAGATGGAGAAGCAGGTTAGCACGATAGCTGACTTGCTCGACAAAGTAGCACAACTTTGGACAAGACTGGAGCAGGATCCACAGGTTCAACGCTAGGACAAGGAAGAGAAAAGGATCAATGCAACAATCCAAGAACTCAAACAGAGGCAAAAGACTATACTAATCCCAGAACGTGTCAAGGGGATGCACGAGTTGAAGAAGATGGAGGCAGAACTCATCACTGCGCAGACACAAAAACAGGAACATCAGGCTCAAATAGAACCACTATAGGAATGGGTAGCAGAAGTACTCGCACATGCAGAAGCAGATAGAACACAGATGGCACAGGCACAGGCAGAATGCGCAGGACTACTGAGCGATGAAGTGGCAATTCAGGTAATGGATACCATTAAGGAGAAGACTGCGCAGGCGTTGAAAAAAGCAGTAGAGTTGAGGGAAAAATTCCAGATGACCACCGAAGAGATCAAGGTAGCTCAAAAAGATTAAGTGACTCGGGATGAGTCACATGTCAGTGTTGGGGGCCTGTTGGCAACAGGCCGAAGTGGGAAAGAAAGTGTGCACAAAGAAGAAGGACAGATGGAAGAGAAATCGTGGGAAAGAAAGCGTGCAGGAGGAAAGCAACAACTGACAAGAAGCACAACACGCACGCATGCAAGAAGGAGGTGACAACTGGAAGGAAGAAACGAACGCATGTGGAGAAGGAAAACCTAACGACAGTAGGGTTAGGGTTTTTGTAAGGTTTTTGGGCAAATGGTTGAAGAGTCTGATAGATATAAATATAGATACGAAGGTATCATAGAAGAGTTCAGAAAGGTTTGTTGAGATTGAGCTTTACTACTATTGTAGAGTTGAGATTACTTCTATGTAATGTTTTTTATTAGATGTACTATTTTTGTAAAGCAAGTGAGCTAAGCAGAGGAGAAAAGGTAGATCTCTAGGATTAGATCACAGGCCAAGGAGTCTGGTGTGATCTATTTCACCTCACAGAGATCTTACCCATCTGAGGAGAATTGTAAGCACGAGGCGCGAGAATTGCAGAATTGCCATAATAAGAGAGCCAAGAGCCAAATACTTATGGGCGTAGCCCAGGAGGGGGTGAACCACGATAATACTTGTGTAATGTGATGAATGCATGCATATATTTGTCATATTTTTAGTAGTTAAATGTTGTATGCAATGAATGAATGAGTTATTATATTGCTTGGTTAATTGTTGTGGGAATATAACGAAAATATACCATAGAGGTTAGAATATAAAAGAGGACAATAGTAGTTTTTAATATAAATCGTAATTAATGGTTCAGAATACAGATCCCGTATCTCATGCTCAATCCTAGGCTGTAAACACTTGAGTCTTACAACCACCCATTTAAAGCTATCTTGGGTGAGACTGCGTAGTGCATTTTGTGTACTGTGTTGCCTTATGGTTTACTAGAAGGGCCGATAGTTTTAGAGGCTTTGTTGGAAAACTGAAAGACATAGACCCTGGTTCAATAACCTCAAAGTAGAATAGAGGAAGATAGTTAAAACCAACAATAACTGTCTAATGGACTCAAGGGCATCTCATAATCTCATGCCCAAAACTGTCATGGATGAACTGGGACTAGAAGTCACAAAAGATTATCATTATTTGTACTCTTTTGATTCAAGGAAAGTGCAATGTATTGGGGTCATCAAAGACCTGGTTGTGACCTTGTTTCAGCTGCCCATGAAAAGTGTGGTCATGGATATCGTGGTGGCCGATGTTCCTCCCAAGTTTGGCATGCTTTTTTCAAGGTCTTGGATAAAAAGACTTGGCGGAACATTGCATATGGACTTGACATATGCTACCATTTCGGTGTTTGGGAGGGGACATAGAAGACTGTATAGAGAAGCCCAACTAGCCTACATTATCAACGATGAAGCAGACCCCACTAATCACCTTATATTTTCCCTTGATACTGATTTGGGATCTATCTTATTACATCTTGCTGACGCCCCCAAAAACTCCTCTTGAGATCAGAAAGCAGTCCATTACCCCCCTTGAATATTCTCCTCCAATTACCTCTATGTGGAAATTGTTCTTTGATGGAGCCTCTTCTAGAGAAGGTGCTGGTGCTGGAGCGGTCCTTGTTTCCCCTACTCAAGAAACTATATCTCTATCATACAAATTAGAATTTGAAGCTACCAACAATGTGACAGAGTATGAAGCTTTGGTTTTGGGATTGAGAGCTGCAAAGGACATGAAGATTGAAAAGTTAGCAGTGTTTGGTGATGCTAAGTTAATTATTCAATAGGTCAGAAATATTTATCAGGTTAAACACCCTCAGCTCAGGAGTTATAGAAATGAAGTATGGGACATGATTGGCAATTTTTTCTCAGCCTTCAACATTTCATTCATCCCTAGAGAATAAAATACAGAGGCTGATTCTTTGGCTAACTCAGCAAGCAATTTCAGAGTTACTCTGCCATCCAAGCTTAGGTATGATGTAGAAGTAAAGTACAGACCCTCCGTACCTGGCAATGTCAAGCATTGGAAAGTGTTTGAGGATGACCTTGAAATCAAAAGATTGCTGAAGACTGTTGATGAGTTTTCAAAATTACATATTGATGAAGATCCTGATTTTGACATGGATCCCCATGCTGATGTTTTTCTGAACAAGATTGCTAATCATCATATTGTGCAATTACCAAGTAATCACATTCCAAAGGGACTGGTTCCTTTGGAAAGGATTTTTTATAGTAATGATGTGGCAATAAAATCAAAGAAGCCAGATGAGGATGTTGATGTATTTTAGTGCAATATTGGCACAGAGCAGGAACCAAAATTTGTCAAATTGTCAAGCATCCTGTCAAGAGAGTAGAGGGCTGAGTATATTGAGATATTAAAAGAATTTGCTGATGTGTTTGCCTGGAATTATGAAGACCTCAGAACATATGACATTAGCGTTATTAAGCACAAGATCCCATTGAAGGAAGAATCCAAAACATTTAGGCATAAGTTGAAACAGATAAATCCTATGTTACTTCCTATAATGGAGAAGGAGGTAAATAAGTTGCTAGATGCCCAAATCATTGTCCCCCTGAGATATTCAGAATGGGTAGCCAACCTAGTCCCAGTGAGAAAGAAGATTGCAGAGGTTAGGCTCTGTGTCGATTTTAGAAATCTGAACAGGAGCTCAAAGAAGGACAATTATCCGCTGCCAAAGATGGAACACATATTGTAGAGGGTAACAGGTGCATCCAGGATTTCCATGATTGATGGATTTTCTGGCTACAACTAGATCTCTGTTTTACCTGAAGATAGAGAAAACACAGCCTTCACCACTCCTTGGGGCACATTCATGTATGCCAAAATTCTCTTTGGGTTAATGAACGCAGGAGCAACCTTTCAACGAGTCATGGACATCGCCTTCATTGGGGAGAAGGATAAATTTGTAGTCATCTATCTGGATGACATAACAGTCTTTTCCAGATCTGATAAAGAACATTGTTGTCATCTGAGGAGAGTTTTCTTGAAATGCAGAAGGTTTGGTCTTTCCCTGAATCCTGAGAAATCATTATTCTCTATGAAGGAGGGGAAATTACTGGGGCATATAGTATTTGTTGAGGGAGTAAGGATTGATCCTAGTAGGGTGGAGGCAATCCAAACCCTACCTCGAGATCTAGGAAGGAGGTCCAATCCTTCCTGGACAAGGTTAATTTTTTAAGAATATTTGTTTCAAACTTTACCGAATTGGTGAAGCATATCACAGTCATGCTCAGAAAGGGGAATGAAGTAAAATGGATAGTTGATCCCAGAGAATCCTTTAAGTAGATCAAGAAGGAATTGACTGAGGAACCTGTGCTTATCAGTCCTGATTATTCCAAGGATTTTCTGATTTTTTCTTTTGCTTCTTTTGATACAGTGGCAACTGTTTTATTACAAAAAAGTGTTGAAGGTTTGGAGAAGCCTATTTCATTTTTCAGCAGAGAACTAAGATATGCAAAGGTGAAATATGAAATTATGGAGAAGCAAGCCTATGGATTGGTGAAATCCCTCAAGGCTTTCAGGATCTATGTCCTTCATTCAAGGATTATTACATATGTCCCATTAGCTGTTGTAAAGGACATCCTCATTCAGCCTGACATAGATGGGAGAAGGAGCAAGTGGATTGGCAAAATCCTTGAGTTTGATTTGGAAATAAAACCCACCAAGCTAGTTAAAGGCCAAGGTTTAGCGAAACTGTTGGCTAAATCTAATTGTAGAGATTTGGGGGTAAATTTCATCAACACCTACTCAAAGTGTCAACAAGATGAGTTTGCTGATAAAATTCCTCAGGTCACCCCTCCATTGGCGGAATGCACCTAGTATAAAGATATTATATATTTTCTACAAGAATTAAGACCCCCCTGATGGTATGGGAAAAAGCAAAGCAAGAGCTTTAAAGATCAAAGCAATTAGGTATTGCCTTATTGACTAGGTCTTGTATTGGAAGGACCCTCTAGGTGTTCTTTTGAGATTCTTAGACCCACAATAGGCCCAAAAGATTATGTTCAACTTTCATGACAGCCTGTGTGGGGGGAATCATTTATGGAGAACCACAACCTATAAAGTTCTCAGGGCCAGGTACTTCTAGCCTACTCTATTCACTGATGTCTGTGCGAAAATCAGGGCTTGCATCAAATGTCAAAAATTCGCTGGGAAACAACAGCTCAAGTCTCTGCCATTAAAACCTGTGGTAGCTTCAAGACCCTTTCAATAGTGGGGCCTAGAATTTATTGGAGAAATTCACCCTACTTAAAGCAGTCAACACAGGTGGATCTTAACTACCACGGATTATTTCACCAAATGGATAGAAGCTATTCTCATGAGGAGCGCTTCTCACAAAGTGATCATTGGTTTCCTCGAAGATATTATGGCAAGGTTTGGTTGTCTGAACATAATCATCACTGACAACACTGCATCCTTCAAGGCCGAGCCATTGGTCAAATTTTGTGAGCAGTTCGATATTTCATTAATCCACTCCACCCCCTATTATCCCCAAGGCAATGGACTAGCAGAGTCTTCTAACAAAAGACTCATTAAGATTATTAAAAGACTGTTAGAAGACAATAATAAGGCTTGGGATTCAAAGCTTAAATTCACTCAGTGGGATGATCGAGTGACAACCAAGAGGTACTTGGGAACCTCTCCTTTCCAAATTGTATATGGGATTGATGCAATTTTTCTTGCTCAGCTCGCCCTGCCTGTGGCAAAATTCCTTCAGAATTATTAAGGAGAAATTGACAATATGGTCAGGAGAATTCATCAACTGGTAGAATCCCAACATGCTAGAGAGAAGGTTATGGACAGAGCACATGACCGTCAGTAGAAAATCAAGTAAGATTTTGACAGAAAGGTGAGAAAAGAAGATGTACCGCTGGGATATCTATTACTTAAATGGGATGCACCCAGACAAGATAGGGGAAAGCATGGTAAATTTGAAGCCCTCTGGATTGGGCCCTTCAAAATCTCTGAAGTGTTTTTAAATAATACTTATAGGTTGCAGGATTTGGAGGGCGAGGAAGTTTTTAATGGCCCTGTGAATGGGCATTTTCTGAAGAAATGTTTTATTTGAGCCATAAGTGGCTCCCCTGTATTTGTAAAAATTGTTTTCCTGTTTGTTTTCGGTTTTAATAAGTGACTCCATAACCCAACAACAAAGGCACTGACACTCTAGAATATTTCTTGGCATCTCAGAGGGAGCAAGCCATCCCCCATGAAGCCTAATGTTATCACATTTAATTTGGGGTGGGCATTTTCCTAAGAAATGGCCCTCTTTGGCGAAAATAATGACAAGAAATGGGTCAAAAACCCACTTATCCAAAGTTTGTGTGCGCAGGCACGTCACGCTAAGTGGTGCATAGATATGGCAGTTGTTACACATTATTTTTGTCATCCCTATGACCATTAATTATGTAAACCTATATGTTTCCTTCAGAGGGGTCAGTGGACTGAGTTCCTAAAGAAAGAAGAGAGAAGAACTTTTCCTGAGAAAAGAAGTTGCATTCTCCTTTGTAAAAACTCTATTAAAGAGGATGTTCGTAGGTTTCTATATAGGCAAAGTGCGAGAATGCCCGATTCTCGCAGGCTACACCATAGCTGGGTTGTGATAGGTTCACAGGTTTCACTATAAGCAAGGTGCGAGAATGCTCATACGTGGGAAAAATGAGCATCTTCTCGATGCTTCTAGAAGGAGAAACTTCCATGGTGAGGTGGCATCTGAATGGTTTGTATCTTACTCGCTTTCATGATTTAGTGGGATCATCCTAACCTCCTCACCTTATCCTATTCAACTTATAAAAGGAGAGGAGCTCTCATGGAGAAAGTTAGCTTTGGAGCTTTTGGTATTAGCTTGGATTGGATTGAGCTTTGGAGATTGTTAGCTTGGCTAGATGAGCCATTTTTTCAAGATAGATTGTGAATATTATCAGATCTATGCTCTCAGAATTCTTGGAGTGGAAGTGTGTGGGGAACGAAGGACAGTTGGAAGGGACCTTACGACATCAAGGCCATGGTTGTAATATCTCTTTCACATTTAATATGATAGAGTAATATGATTCTTTCTTATAAAGCTTATTGTGTTTTATTGTATGATTCCTTGATCACATACATAGGTTTATATTGAGTTTTTGCTATTATTATCACTTTGGTTGGTTGCGTTCTTTTACAGGTTCATCATTGTATGAGCGTTGGAATTGAGCTATGATAGCGATGGTGAGAAGAGGTGACGTTTAAACGGTATGTCACCTATCCCTCTTTAGTTAGTAAATTCAATATCTAAAACTTAAGGAAAGCGTCATGTTCTAGATCTAGGTGGATCTAGGGAGATCAGTTAGTGTCCGCACCTACCAATTTATCCAATAACAGCAGACGAGATCTGTGCGCCTAGATCTACGGCGCAGGGGCCATATCAGACCCCCCCCCAACGTTTTGCCTTTAACGAGGGGGGGGGGGGGTCCGATTTGGTGGTTTTAAAAGGTGGGGTCCCCAGTAACATGTCACCCTCCCTTTAAATCGGACCCCCCCCGCCCAAAACTGTTTACCATCACCTACCCCCTCCGAGTAGACCGCTTACCACCATCGTTTACCATCATCGGTCCCATTGAAACTCATTAACGCAAAGCCTTAAACTCATGACATGATCGTGCCTTCAGCAACAGAGCCAGTTATAAGTATATGTAGGGATTTTTTCCATTTTGTTAGTGTCGATGGTAGAGCTATGCTCCCGATTGTAATGTTTTGGTGAGGCCTCTGGTTCTCTGGTTATGAACTGATACTTGAGACTTCTTGTTTAATGGCAACTAGCTCTTTATTTTATGTCTTTGCTTTTGACTCTAAAAGCTCGGGCATGGATGATCCAGTCGGGTGTTGTGACTATAGTATAGTGTAGATTTGACAATATCTGTTGTTGCAACATTTTCAGTTTCTTGAAGTTTTCAGATCCAAGAGGATCTTATATCTGATACTTTTCCTCGAAAGGTTGCTGGAAGACGGGATGTCCAGAGCATACCTTCATACATTTCTCATATTTTTTCTACCTACTCACCACTATGCAAACTCACTGGCTTAAGTTAGATCAAGACCTCACTTATCTATGCATATCCAACCCAGTTTTCCGAGTTAAAGCGATATAATCCTGAGATTGCATCCATTAGACCACCCTTAAATTCATTTACTGTGACATACAAACTGATGGGCCTTGGGCTTACCTCTGCTGCAATTTGGATGTGAATTCCAATGCCAACAGGAGTTATGAAAACCGTTAGATCTAGGAGAAGAACATGTGCCACATGAGGAGATCCATGTCAGCAAGACTGCGTCAGCAAGGACACATGGCGTAATCAAACGATGACAAGTGTCAAGATGAAATTGATATTTCAGGTATGTGTAAATCATGAATCTAAGTGACATGTGGCAACCATTCGGCTAGTGCCAAGTCAACACTGATGTCAGCAACTATGCCACTCTGGGAGTATGTAATTCAGGAGTTTTCACCACCAGCAAATGCCCGAAGTCTCGAAGTTCTGAAATGATCAAGAACTGTTCATTGTGCAAGTGAAATCCAACCATCTGATCTACTTTGGCAAGATGCACTTCGGAAGATTGAAGGCCTGTGTAGGAGAAATCACCTGAAGCGTCGAAGGATGTAGTCAACGCTAATCGTTGATCTAAGATAACTTCGGGAGCATTCTTAATTGTCAAATAAGGAGGCAGTCAACTCCAGCGCTGACCAAATCTGGTGGAAATGGGAACAACAAATTACTCGGACCTTCGGACCCCCGAAGTCCCGAAGTAAACAAGGACCATCCACCCAAACTTTGATTAAGTCATAGTCGTTGATCAAGTAAAGTGGAAAGATAGAGTAAGCATAAATCACAAAGTAACTCTAACCATTGATATACTTCGGGAGAATTCCCAACCAATGATCAAGCATAGTGGAAGGATAGCGTAAGTGGAGGTGTTAACTGACAACAAGTGGTCACCACTACTTTATGACTTTTTCAATAGGTAATCACTCTAGAGTCCAGGAGCTAAGAATAGCTGAAGTTCCATAGTAAATGATAACCGTCCATCTCATCGTGACATTAAAACGTGATCGTTGATTTTGATAAGTGATCAAGAACTCGCTTGGCCTAATGCATGGTCACCACCTACGGTCGTATGGAATAAAGAAATAAAGGTGAAAGAAGAGGCAACTCTTAAATTAATAAGCCCGTGGTTATGCGCCTATGGTCATATGAAAATGGTTTGAAGGAAGCACCTCATACATATTTCATCTCTGTTATTCGACAGAGAATTAACACCATAACAATACATAAAATAGGTGAAAGATCGAATATGATATGTTGACGAATTGAGGACGTAGCATAAGCAGGAGAATGATAGAATGAGTTGATCCATATGTGATCAACTCATGAGGACAAATGAACCGATACACAATCATGATTAAAATAGAGTTAAATCATGAAAAAATTATGAATAAAGAATAAAAAAGAAAAATGATATTTATTAAAGTTTAATATTATCATTTAAATGGAAAGGTACAATGGTTCAATATCAAAAGATGCAATGATTCAAAGTCACACTAGTTGGAAGACTATATAAATAAGAAAGAATGGTGAGAAGAGAGTGTAGTTGAATTTGTTGAAGTATATATATTTATATATAATGGATTGAATGAAGGTTCATTCTATCAGGTTGGTGCCTGTTTACAAGTTGGATCTTGTATGAGGATTGGATTCCTCACATCTTAGTTGGATATGAGATCAACAAGCTGGGACTTATTATGAGGGTTGAATTCCTCATTTCTCAGTTGGATATGAGAACTAAAAGCTGGGTCTTGTAACAGAGAGCTTGGTCTCTCATAATTGTTTGAAGATGAATATATTCAAAGATTGATCTTATGTATTCATTCAAGTTGAATAAATAAATGAAATATTTTTTCTTTTATATATTGGTTGAGAAAATGAAATAAATATATGTTGTTAAGTTAAATTATGAAAAGTGGAAAATTGTCCAAATTTTTGTGACACTAATTCACCCCCCCCCTCTCAGTGTCAAGTGTCCATTTCAATACATGAAATCTCATAGAATCCATGATGTAAGAGGAGGTACTTTTGTCTTTAACAATGTTGAAGAGGTTTCTCAAAGTAATGTGGGTTTAAAAGATGATTTTGATGTTATTTTGTTTTACGAGGATTTTAGAATTTTTGCAAGTAACAACATCAATGAAGAGGAGATGGGTGTGGTTGTTAGAGGTTTGGAGTTTAGGTAGAGGGAAATTATTGGGTGGCTAGATTTGTGGAAGAATTTTTTTATTTCACTATTAGAGTAACTATTATTTCAGATAATTTGTCTTTAAGATAAATTTGTTTAAGATTTAAGTGGTTTTTATTAGAGCTACAAAGATCTCTAATGATTAATGGTTCAAGACACTAATTTTTTTAGTAGAGCGGTGATGACACTAGGTATACAAGTACTGTCGGTATGGGTTTTATTCTTATAGACTTGGTGAGAAAGGGAGCTATAAATTTCTTCAGTGCCAAGAATGTTAGGGAATGGAAGGTTGTTGTCATTCTAGATTTTCGTTGCATGTATGTTAGTGGAAAATTGTGAAGGTGGAATAGAAATCGAAAGATGAGACTAGCCATAACACTAGATGCTTATTATTATTATTATTGAATAATGCATTTCTCAGGGAAACCCACCGAACACTTCCCCTCATTCCAAGGATGGTATCCAAGGTAAAGTAGATTTTGTAGGAAGCTAGAGGTTTTGTCATGTCACTTACGAGAATAAAACCTAAGTGGGGAGTATAGCACTCCATCATACAACCACTCAGGCCAGAACCAATTGATGCCATGACACTAAAATATGTAAGTATAATCAATTAATTGATAACAACATTTTTATTTTAAGGATTAGGTGTCAAGAGCATTTTTTCCCAAAAAATTGAGTCATGATGCTTATACGAGTTGAACCTAAGATATATTTATGATGCTTTTTTTTAAAATATAATTATAGATTTTTGTTTTTCCATTTCGATTTGTAAGTGTTAAATATATATTCTACACATCTCATCCACAATAGAGTGTGTAATACACCTCACTTTTTTTCTAAGGAAAACATTGCAGGGAAACCCAAGGAATGCTTCCCCACATTCATGGATGACATCTCCAGTAAACCTGTCATTGTAGACTAGTGCACCTCACTGAGGGGAGTTCAAACTAGGCACTTGATAACATGGCTATATAAAAATGTCCAACAACATTGACAAGTAGTAATGAAACTAATAACTTATAATATACCTCACTTATGTAAGTATAATTAATATTTTAATTATGCTTATTAAGAAAACAATAAAAATAACGACATCTCTCTCTCATGCAAACTTTAACATAAGTATATATAGATAACAAACATAGCATGCCCCCCCGGATGGGGTGACATAAGTCCAACAGAGGAAACCTGGCACTCATGTGGACAACGAATTTAATACCCCCAACCACTAGACTCATATCCAACTTACTCAACATGACTAGCATTCATGTTACAGTGGTGTTAGTGTGCTGGTGTGGTAAGGGAAATTTAATGGATCTCATCATGAACTAGCTATGGAACACTGGAGCAGGTACGATGCAATTGGTTGATTTCACCTCCATCTTCATGTCACTCCTCTCAATCACCTCAATGGTTTCTATGAAGGTAATCTCTCACATGAATTTTCTCATTCCACAATTTCATTTGGCACTCATTTTCATTTGGCATTCCAAGACTCCTCGCCTTAGGAACTATTTTCTCTATCCAGAGGCTTCCCTCTACATGTTGGTGTCCATTATTTCTCCATTCCTCACATGTAGCCTTATTATCACTAGAACAGATTCCTGGTTTGCCTCTCTGCCTCTCTCCCTGTCGTAAATTCACCTTGCCGAGAGAGCGAGGCAAGCCCAAACGAGGGTCGGCTTACTACAACTTTATAGCCCAACATAATCGCCCAAACCCCTCATTTCCCTCTAATCCATCAACCAACTTTGTTATCCCCTCCCACTTCGACCATAATTGGCTTGAAAATCCCCATCTTCCTCTCGACATCCCAGAGTCTCCTCCTCACCTCTCCAACACCATGCTCGATTCAGGGGACTACCCAATTGAGTGAGAAATTCCTCCATATGGGTTGGAAACCACCCCAGCATTACCATATCCCTTTGACAATACCAACCCCTCTGCTCATCCCCCAATGGCACCACGTAGTTGTGTGGTTGAGGAATAAATTCCCCCAATTGGTTGAAAGACTAGACAACAAGGAACATCTCGACCACCACAGAGGTAACCCACTGGTTGGCCATGGAAGAGACTCCACTGATTGATTTTGCTGCAAAAACAACACAACATGAGGAAATGGTTAGGTGTGCTGAGAAACCTTCTCTCAACCCACATCATTTTCCAGATGACCACCTTCGGCTGATCTTCGAGATGTGTCAGAAAATGGAGGACCAACTCCACAATCAGAGCATCCTCAGTCGCCACATGGACCTCCTGTTCAACTCCTTGTCCTGTGCACCAGCCTAGAAGCATTGTCTAACTTGCAACCAACTATTTGTCTTCACTTACATCAATGATGGATTCTTGGGTTTGTCGCACCTCTAGTTTTTCTTTCATTTTGTTCTATAGGAATCAATTACAGTCAATTTTTGTTTTTGTTAAAACCTTGGTTTCTAGAAATAACCACATCTATATTTTTTGTAGGCCACCTATTTTGGTTTCCGTGCATGCGGTAGAACATGTGGAAAACTCTAAACAATGTATTGACATGATGTTTCTTTAAGGCAATACAATCTCTTTTATTTACAAAAAAAAAAAAACACAACATGCTCAAAGGGGTTGGATCCAATTGTGGAAAGCGATGAGGTTTTGACCATTGGGAAAGGTTAAATTCCCATGAGGGATTTCCTAGAGCCATGGAGCCACCTTATGGATGAATGTGTGGTTGCACCTAGAGATATTATATTAAATGGTCTCACGACCTATGCACACATAAGTGGATCAAATCCCAACCCCAAGTCCTTCAATTTTTCATAGATTTACCCGAAGAATTTATGTGGCCAAGCAATGTCTTCTGCATTGGATAGGGTTTACCCTAGCCACCACTACCACTCATCTAAGAAATTTTATGCAAGTCCCGAATCAGAGTAGAAGTCAAAGTGGCTACAAAGGATATCGTTCGTTGGCTAGAGCTACGCCTCTCTGGGTGTCGACCTATGGGAAACAATCGTTCTTTGTTTTTTCCTTGATTTTTTCCAAGTTGAGGTTTTAGGTCACACTATTCCCCTTTGGTAATCATGAATGCATCTACCAATCATGAGCAAGAAGCATATGATTCTTTGCTCGAATCTTCAAAATTTGCTAGTGGGAAACACCTAGAGAAGAGAATATTCGTTAAAATGGCTAAAGCCATTCCCAAAATGGACATTATGTCTCCATATGCAAAGAGGAAAGCCATTATTATGCATGAGGAAGCTCTAATTGGAAAATTCATGGGCCTTTGGCTTATTGATATGAAAATGAAGAAGACTTGTATCTTTTAAAATATTTGTAAGTGTTAATTATGTGTGTTTGGGCAAAAGGATCAATTTGCAAACACATAAACTAGATATTTTTCACACTTAAGATGCACATAATAACCAACAAATAACAACCATCAGTAAACACATAACACAACAAATGATAAATGAGTCCACCCCTCTCTTGGGCTACATCTCTTGGTCCAACTTCCAATGGATCTTTTATATTATTTTCTCAAAGTTCTAAAAATAGTGCTTTATCGTGCTCAAAATGCCAAATAGATGGCTCCAATGGCTACAAAACATCCAAATACCCCTAGCTAAGCTCTTTCTGCACCTGGTTTGGCCAAAAATGAAGAAGATATCCTCCTAGAAAATTTCCCCTTCAACCTTGCTGTCTCTGGTTCTCCAATTCACACCTATGTGTGACTAACCCGGCTCCTGCAACGTTACTGGGCCAAAAACCTAGCACACCACACATCCCGCAATTCATGGAAAACTGTCAAACTGTTAGCGTGATTAGTGCCCCATAGAGTAGAGGTGTTGTTCGCATGGGGGGCCATATGGCCATGTCCCAACACATATCTCGGGCCCCTTCGTCGGATAGTGGAGAAAAATCCACACCATTAGTCATGTGGAGTGGTCATGTGACATATACTCCATGCCTTCCAGGGTTAAAATACATGGATAACAAACCCCACGCCACTGATTATATGCAAAGTTTGTATGGTGTATAAATTGGGGGTTGGGGCTAGGCCCCAACCCTTTCCTCTGCCAACCAAACCATTATTTCAATTCAAACAATTATAATGGAGTATAGGGGTAAGAAACATCTGTAGGAGGGTTGGTAGACCAACCTACATTAGAGCTATGCCATTTTCCCATGAGGTTGGAGGTTTGACCCCCGCGGACTACACAACCTTTTATAAACTAGAGGGGTGCCATGTGGTAGCCCATGACTGGGCCACATGGCACCATATCACTTGCGAAATAAATGACATGTGTCAACAATCCACTGGTCCACATACCTTGCCAAATAGCCTGCCGAGTCAACCTGCCAACTCAACACCTCTACATAGTGGCCAATCCACGTTACCTACCATGTGTGGGACTGTACCATGCAATGTTGCCACTGTATGCATTGTAGAGATTGTACAATCAACAAAATTTTGCCTGTTTGAAAAAATGGACAGAACATGATATCTCACTCATACGATGTTTGTTTGAACCCATTCAAGTTGTGTTGGGATCGTGAGGATGAGGCTTATGCACATGTCCATTTTGAAGCAATTTTGAGCACTTTGATTTTTGAGCAAAAATTGATCCCCTGGATCACTCCCCCCCATTGGGAAGCTTTTGGACCTCCAAAAGACTAATTTCAGTCTATCTGAAGATGAGGGTACAATTCCCTCACCTTTCCAACCTCAATCCACTTGGCCTTGCTTGGATTTGTTCCTTTAATACCAACTCGAAGGTATTCCACATTCCCTCGTTTTGAAGTTCTCATCCTCCTGTCAAGGATTGTGTCTTCATGCAGTTCTAAAATATATTTTGGTGAGAAATAATCTATAGAAGGAATCTAAACATGTTCTCCTTGATCATCAATCAAAGGAGGTTCATACAATATCAAATTCTCAACATTGACAACTGCATACATTTGCATATAAGGAGGCAAATCCAAATGGAAGGGCATTGTTATCAATCTTTTCAAGAATCTTGAAAGGTCCATATCTAATTGGTTTCAGTTTTTTACCTTCTCCTTTAAGCCTCTCTTTGCTAAGTAAATCCAAACTTCATATACAACTTGGAAACTGTGATAAACACGATGCTTGTCATGTCTTGTCTTGTACTTGGCTTGGCTCTTTTCCAACTATTCTTGTACCATTTGATGCACCAACTAAATTTGTTCAATGAACTTCTTTGGCCTATCAATGTCAGATTGACCATCAATAACAATGTCTTTCCCAAAGATAGAATCTAAAGGAGATTTGGGAAAATAACCAAAACATGCTTCAAATGGAGATGTTTGAGTTGTAAGCATGTTGAATGTAGTGTAGGTGCTCATCCCAAAGCTTAGGATGCTTGCTGCAATAACCACGAAGAATATGCACTACTGTCCTATTAACCAATTATGTTTGACCATTAGTTTGTGGATGAAAATATGTGCTCTTTTTCAGCTTGGTGTCCATGAGTGCCCATAAAATTGACCAAAATTTCCTAATAAATCAAGAATCTTGATCAGAAATAATGGATTTAGGCAACCCAAAATGTACCCAAACATGTTGAAAGAACATATGTGTTGTTTGCTCAACTGTAACTTGCTTCTTACAAGGCATCAAAATATACATTTTGCTTAAACATTCAACCACAACATAAAGATAATCATGATTTTTTTTATACATTGGTAGACCTCCTACAAAGTCCATGGAAATGCTTTCCCAAGTGTTAGCACTAGAAGTCACCTTTGGATTGCAGCAGAGGTAAGACTGATACCCATCAGTTTTTATGTCACAATTAATTTTAAGGGGGTCTAATGGATGCAGACTCAGGACAATATCGTTTTAACTCAGAAAACTGGGCTGATATGTGAGAACAGGTGAGGTCTTGACCTAACTTTAGTCAGTAAGTTGTATTAAGGGTGAATAGGATGAAGAACTTGAGGAGAAAATGTAGGGGTATCCTATGGACATCCAGTCTTCCAACTACCTAATGAGGAAAAGCTTCAAATACAAGATCCTCTTAAATCCAAATCTCCAAGAAACTGAAAATGCTATAACAATACTGCAATGAAACATACATTACAATATAATAAAAAAAACTTGGTTGGATCATCCATGACCGAGTCTTCAGTATCAGAAGAAAAAGAGATGAAAAGAAAGTTGATTGTCATTAAGCAAGAAGTCTCAAATGGAAATACATAACCAGTGAACTAGAAGCTTCATCAAAACTTTACAAATCGGGAGCGCAACTCAACCATCGACCCTAACAAAATATGAGGAAGACTCCTATATACTTAGAGCCAAAAACCTAGAAGCATGCTCGAGTAGTTGTATTGAAGGCATTACGTCTGGATGCTTCCTGACAGACTGTGCATGTAGTCGTTGGTCAGATGTGAATCTCATTCAGACACAATCGCGCTTCAGAACGGTCTTGCAAATGAGTCGACTAACTGACAGTCCTTGCTTGGGATTTCCATTTATGGTGGAAACGATGTTCAACCGCCACCACCCAACCTCAATAAATGCTTCATCAGGATCAGGGAAGGCCCAAGTCAACTCTGCACCTGTAGAGCGTGGTGGCCTTAGCATTCTGCAGTCTGGATCAGAGCCAGATGGTTGTGGGAAGGTCTGACAGTGGACATGGAAATGGCCAAGTGGACAATGTGGATGGGAAGAGGGAGTTAAGGATAGCATGGGAGACACACAAGCGGGAGCTAAGGTGTAATGGGATGAAGGTGATGTGGAGCGAGGTGGCACAGGTGGTGAGAGATGAGAAGGGGAGATGCGATAGGTGGGACAGTGAGTGGAGGACAGGTGTGAAGGAGCAAAAGTTATAGGGAAGAAGGGGATGTGACAGACATAGGAGAGAGATGGAGTGGGGGACAACTGCCGATGGGACAGAGTGACCACTTGTCGACCCGGGATAGGGCCTTATACTCACACACTCATATAGGGGTTGCGAAAAGTGGTTTGATTCTTCACCACTTTTGAGCCCGATGTGTGTCTCTAGCTGACACATAGTATCTCCACAAAACCATGGTTTCAAACCTGACCTGCCCTACATTTTTTAACGACCGCGCATGTTGAGGCCCCGATATGATCATCGACCGTCGATCTAGAGCGCGTAGATCTCAGCCGCCCAGATCTACGTGCCTCTTAACATAGCGCACCAAACAGTCACATCAACCCCGACAAACTTGGGATAAGCACCATTTAGTGGGTTTTTAGCCCCTTTCTTCGCCCTTTGTCACCTAGAGGCCAAAACCAAGGAAAAACATCCCCCCTACAGAAACATGTGATAACATTAGGCTCCATGGGGGTTAGATTCCTCCCTATGAGGCTCTAAGATCTCCTTTGCAGTTTCAGTCGCCTTATGTTGGGTTGTGGAGTCTCCTATAAAACTAGAAACAAAAAAAGAAAAACAATATTTACAAAGACATGGGAGCCACTTATGGCTCAAATAAAGAACTTCAAAAAATGCCCATTTATAGGGTCACCAAAAACTTCATCACCCTCCAAATTCTGCAACCCATAAGTGTTGTTTGGAAACATTTCATAAATCTTGAAGGGACTGATCCAAAGGGCTTCAAACTTGCCATGTTTGTCTTTATATTGCCTGGGCGCATCCCATTTAATTACTAGATCTCCCAGCTAGAAATCCTCCCTTTTCACCTTTCTGTCAAAGGATTTATTGATTTTCTATTGACGTTCATGTGCTTTGTCCAGTAGCTGCTCTCTAGTCTTCTTGACTTCTACTAGCTGATGCACCCTCATGATCATATCATCAGAATCTCCTTGATAATCCTGAAATAAATTTTTCATAGGTAGGGCAAGCTGGGAAGGAAAATCTGCTTCAGTCCCATATACAATTTGGAAACGAGAAATACCCAGGGACCTCTTTGTTGTCACTCTGTCAACCCACAAAGAAAATTTGAGCTTTGAATCCCATGCTTTCTTATTTTCCTCTAGCAGCCTTTTGATGATCTTTATAAGGCTCTTGTTAGAGGACTCTGCTAGTCCATTGCCCTGAGGATAGTAGGGGGTGGAGTGGATCAATGAAATTATGAACTGCTTACAAAATTTGACCAATGGCTCAACCTTGAAGGATGCAACATTGTCAATGATGATTCTATTCAGACAACCAAACCTTGCCATAATATCTTAAAGAAAACCAATGATCACTTTGTGAGAAGCACTCCTTGTGGGAATAACTTCTATCCACTTGGCGAAGTAGTCTGTTGTAGTTAAGATCTACCTGTGCTGACCACTTGAAGCAGGATGAATTTCCCTAGTGAATTCAAGACCCCACTGCTGAAAAGGTCTTGAAGCCACCATAGACTTTAATGGCAGATATTTGAGCCGCTGCTTCCCAGAGAGTTTATGACATTTGATGCAATATTTGAATTTTACACAGACATATGTGAATAGAGTAGGCCAAAATTACCCAACCCTGAGAATTTTATAGGCCATGGTCCTCCAGTAGTGATGTCCCTCACATAGGCTGTCATGAAAATCAAATATAATATTTTGGGCCTCCTGTGGGTCTAAACATCTCAGAAGCACACCTAAAGGGTCCTTCCAGTACAAGATCTGGTCAATAAGGTAATAACTGATTGCTTTGAGCTTTAAATCTCTTGCCTTGCTTCTTTCCATACCATCATGGGGTCTTAACTCTTGCAAAAAATAAATAATGTCTTTATACCAAGTGCATTCTACCAATGGAGTGCTATCCTGAGAACTGCTATCAGGAAACTCAACATGCTGATTTTTTCAGTAAGTGTTAATGAAGTTAACCCCAAGAGATTTACAATTAGATTCAGCCAATAGTCTGGCTAAACCTTGGTCTTTAACTAGCTTGGTGGGTGTTATTTCGAGATCAAATTCAAGATTCTGGCAATCCACTTGCTCCTTCTTCCATCTATGTCAGGATGAATGACAATGTCCTTCACAACATCTGAAGGCACATATGAAATAACCCTTGAATGAAGGACATAGATTTTGAAAGCCTTGAGGGATTTCACCAATACATAGCCCTATTTCTCCATGATGTCATATTTCACCTCTGCATCTCTTAGTGCTCTGCTGAAAAAAGAAATGGGTTGCTCCAACACTTCAACATTCTTCTGCAACAAAACAACTGCCACTGTATCAAAAGAAGCAAAAGAAAAAATTACAAAATCCTTGGAATAATCAAGACTGATAAGCACAGGTGCCTCAGTCAATGCCTTATTGATTTGATTGAAGGATTCTATGGACTCAAAAGTCCATTTTACTTCATTCCCCTTCCTGAGCATGGTTGTGATATGTTTCACCAACTCAACAAAATTTGAAACAAACCTTCTTAGAAAATTGATTTTCCCCAGGAAAGACTGGAATTCCTTCCTAGACCTGGTGTTATAACCCTAATTTGCACCATACATGCTTACTTGGAATCAGGCCATCTTAGATCCCTTCTTTTCCAAGACACTGTTGAACAAATCTTTGAAAACCCTCTTTTATAAGGGCCCACGTGCCCTACTCCAGTACTGCACGTGTGTACACGCTAGCTGACCTAAAACAACCCGCGTGGACCTATAAAAGCACGAAAAAAGGAAAGTTGTTGATGGAACACACAACTTTGAGTGAGTTAATTGAAACTTTCGGCCATGCATGGCCGAGGGTTCGTCCAAATACCTAGCTTCTTCTAGCCTATAAAAGAAGGGTTAGGGGTCCCATTTGGAGGAGGAGAATAATAGTAAAGAAACGCTACCCAATCGTACATTTCCATTGTCCCAACCCTTTAGCCATCCTTGTGCAAAAAGAGATACAAAGCAAAGAAGTTGGAGGACATTTGAAGAGGATCCTAGGATCAGGTTCGCAGAGCGGTGGCCGGTCTCGACATTGTAAGTTGATTCATTAAAGTTAATAATAAAGAAATGCTTTTCCCGTCCCACTATATGAGTTCTTCATAGTTTAGTGAATATATGTTTGAATCTCTAACCCATTAATCTGTAGAAAAAATGCATGTAGAGTTTGTTTCTTGTTTTGTATGCAGGTCTGTCTTGAGAGGATAGCTGCTAACAAGCGATCAAGAGTGAAGAAGGATCGACATCGAACGTCCAGAACAAGGTATGTTCATTTAACCATGTATTTKCTTAACAGAAATGTGGATTAGGTCTGGGACGAAGGTAGAAAGTAGGATTCTTTCGGCCTTATCTGCATGCATAATATAAACCTAAATGCTAGTCCATAGGGTGATTTCCCACCACAACAGAATTGACGACCATACTGGGGAAGTCTCTAGGGTTCTTGGGAATATTTTTGGGTATTTTTAAAAGACTGGTTTTCTTTCCTGTTTTTTGAAGTTTCTGCAAAGTTTGAGCTAATAGAGATTCTGGTCTTCCATACCAGCTATCTTTGTTTCTTTTCTTGACTGTTTTTCTTTTTTGAGACCCACAGAGGTACACACAGTCTGCATAAGGTCTGCATGCATGTACCCATGCCCTACTTTCTTACAGCCCGCGTGTAAACGCTAGCTGAAGAAGTAACAGTAGCGTGTATTGATTCCAGAAAATTTTTGAGGCAGTCATCATCTTCCCTGTTAGAATTAGTCATCTCAGGGGTTTTCTGGTACTCTTTTTAGTCTTGGTTGTTTGCAGTTTATAGCTTAGGGTTCACCTCAGATTGGTTTGTTCTACAATTTTTTTCCTTACATTGTTTTCTTTTTTCTGTTAAATAAAGTGTCTAAGCCTTCAAGAGATCCTAGTTCTCAGTATCAGTGGTCTCTTCCTGGTTTGGATTGTTTGTTTTTAATTTGTTTCAGAGTTTTTAGAGATACACACAACTTGTATAAGGCTAGCACGCGTGTACACGTCCTTTGCCTCTACACAACTCGCGTGCACACGCTTGCTGTTGAATTGTCAGCAGTGTGCTTGTGAAGGATAGTTTTTGTTGAGGGTGAGGCAGTCATCCTTTCCCTTGACAAGAGTTATACCTCTCAGGTTTTTGAATCTCTGTCCTAGAAGTCAGTAGCTTAGATTTGATCTCAGCCATAGCTTTCTTTTTTCATTTAAAAGTTTTCATCAAAATTTTCTTTAGGGTTTTTAGACAAGTGTGAGAGTCCTTTTTTAAGTTGCTAGTGTGTGATTTCTTGAAGTGATTCTTTGCGATCTATGATTAGGCCAAAATGTTTTCTTGGTTTTTGACTTGTTGATATTTTTCCTTTTTGCTTTGTGAGCATTCAAATAAAAAAAATAAATTTCCTTCATTTCTTTGTTTGGTTGAAAAGTGTTGTTTTGTATTATCAACCAGGGAAAAGTCTTTTCTTTCATAAGTTCTTGCCATTTTACTTAGATCGTAAGTAGCTCATAGTCGAGTGAAATCCTGATTTGAGTTTGCTATTCAAAAGATCTTAGAATTTTTTTTAAAATTTGAAAAGTTGTTGAAAATTTGCGTTAAGTGAAGGTTTTTTGTTTCCAACTTTCTGTTCATTTTTTTACTTTCATCTTTCAAACATCACTAGTTTCACTTTCATAACCTTTGACATAAGACAAACCATAAAATTAACACTAAATCTAAAATTCATTAGACTTTTATGTTTGTAGGGTTAACCAACTAGTTCAGAATTAGGGCCTTAGATTAGGTTGGAGAGGAAACTCTTCAAGGCCATTAAAATCAAACATTGGATTTTGAGTTAGGGAGTGTCAAAGTCCAGTATCGTGAAATTTATTTGAGACCCCCCTCTAACATAGGGGATAAACATGAGGTCGTGTGCGGAAAGGTAGCAGAGATAACCCCTCCAAAGCTGGACCAATCGTAGTGGAGAACACATATAGAGGGCTTGTTTTGGGATTCTGTCGATTGCATTTGCCACGGGGTTTCACGGGTCTCGAATCCATTCAAGGTCCTCAGTTGTCATCCAAACCATTTGCTTTCGATACCTTTGACAGGTTTCAGGCTCGATACCCTGTTCATTGTGGTCTACCCGACTTTCGACTGTACCTGCCTGGTGACTGTTCGCGCGCTGGAAACCTAGTTGCTTATCTTTTTAGGGACATACACAGGTGACTGTGGGGGTATACCGCGGTACCTAGGATAGACATCAGGCCATGATTTGCAGAGTATATCCAGAGGGTACTTCCGTGTTCAAGTTTCACTTGCATCGATAAGTTTCTCTAGTGTTGGTTGTTGTAACTATTCTTCCAATTAGTTTAGTGTTTGCTTGTCTTATCTTGTAGTGACTTTTTAGTGCGTGTTGTTTTTGAATGGTTAGACTGCCCTAGAGTGTCTTTGATCTTCTCACATAGTGGAGGATCATGAGCTCCACCGGTCACGAAGGCTTCAGGGCCTATCACCGGTTACACTGGAGCCACCCCCGCCACCACTAAGACGAGAGCTAGACCAAGAAGGGTCTTTTGAAGTGACCGGGTCACACGAAATTGTGCCCGACCAAAATCCAGAGGAATCAACTATTTTAGACTTTGGAGCGCAAGCTCTTGGTCCACCTGAAACCTCCACCACTGATCTTTCGGCACCCACCATCGTATCGGTTCATCCTTATGAGTGCCAGACATTGTCGCACGTAGTAATGGAAACAAATGTTGTTACTCCTTCTGGGAATTCTTCAATTCCCACTACGATCGTCACCACAGGAGAGTTTCCACCTCCTAACCCACCATCACCGGTCTGAGCCACCATGGTATCGACCGCCTCTACATCGCAAAGTGGTCTGATCTCGTCTCTAGCAATGGCCACAACCCCTTTCCAACCAAGTGTGACAGGCCCTCCATTCTCATACGAGATGCCTAGTTCAGGTACAAGTCCTGTACTTTCCTACTCCACTTCACAGAATTTAGGTCTGGGGGCAAGGAGCTCTAACGTTCCTATGCAAAGACACATGGGGGGCACTCCTACTCCTTTTAATGCTTTCCCTTACGAGAGAGGTCATATACCTCCTTCATCCCCTTCGCTCGGTGGCATGCATCAACAATCTGTCGGGCCACCTGCACACCATAGTTTACTTGGAGCAAGGAGTCAAGGAACACCTTCGCATAATATGCCGGTAGGTTTGACACCATTTTCTTTGTTCGATGCATTTGGTAACAACACCTTTTTGTCAGCTACTTTCCCAACTGGGGGAAACCTTGGTTTCAGACAACCTATTCGTATGCAGGGTACTATTCCCGCACATGGGGCACACCCAGGAACTTCTTCCACATCAGAACCTTGGAATTCTTGGCAGGGATCCGTTCCCTCATTAGGAATGTTGATCTGGGGTATTCATTTTCATAATCAATGGAACCCCAGACAAATTACTAGGCCTATCCCCATGGGACCAACATGGGGCAACCCTTCCCAAAGTCCTTTGAATGTAATGCATGCC
The DNA here is from genome assembly GCA_009831015.1 of Picea engelmannii. Lineage (NCBI taxonomy): Eukaryota > Viridiplantae > Streptophyta > Pinopsida > Pinales > Pinaceae > Picea > Picea engelmannii. The sequence continues at coordinate 456,454 of ML783307.1, read as the reverse complement.
AAACCATTTATGCCCTATTTTGGAAATCAACTGATGATGTATCCTCACATGAAAAATCCATATGATGGCCATGGCCATGGTTCTTACCAGAACCTAGGCCAGTAGTCGAACGTTTCTTGGCAACTTGGTGCTAGTTAAACTCCAGGCCCCTTTTTCCCAGGTTATCACCAACAACCCGAACTACCTTTCCTGGCAACCTTGCATTTACCAGATTTGACAAGGTTGTTGAATGACCCTATCTATCACGATCCGCGTTGGCATCCTATGCCGACGAAGTTGCCTTCGGACATCCCAAAGTTTGAAGCCAAGCCTAACGAAGATCCAGGAGATCATGTGACTACCTTCCATCTTTGGTGCTCATCTAACTTGTTGAAATATGACTCCGTACAATTGCGATTGTTTCAACATACTCTCATTGGGAGTGCCACGAAATGGTACATTGAGCTCAATCACTCAAGATACTCTTCCTTCGACGAAATGGCTATGGCTTTCCTAAACCATTTCCAGTTACCTGTGAGATACGACGCTGGCACTGAATTGCTGGCCAATTTCTCACAAACAAAAGCGGACCATATCTCTGATCACATCCGAGAATGGAGACGTCGAAAGATTTTAATTAAGGTACCAGTCCCACCAGCATTCCTGCGTGATTCGTTCCTTAAGTCTTTGGTTCCATAGTTATCCAAAGATGTCGTGACGTCGGGAGTATTTTTCGAAGAAGACGCCATCATGAGAGCTCAACAACTTGAGCTAATCTTTCTCAGTCCAGTTTATTATACAAGATCTTGCCAGATGCACCACGCTCAATACTTGATAAAAAAAGATAGAGAGATGGACTACATGCCGATGGTATTGTTGGTTCAGCACAAACAAATCCCACTAAGCAATTGACGAAGCAATTGCAACAGTTGTCTATACAACACACAGCGGCTAGCCAAACTACTGCTTTGGATGCTCCCCCTACCAAAACATTGGATGTACACACAGTGCAATCAACTAATCCAAAGGCCACCTAACAGCCTGAAGGAAAGAAAAAACAACGAAAGAAGGGTAAGGGGGATAAGAAACCCACTGATAATGCTGGTTGGGGCAATACTGAGAAACAGAAGGTGAGGTATCTGTGCAACCTGTGCGCAGAATACCACCCGACCCATATATGTCCTCAGCTTGCAGAAGCCCGAAAGTTTGTGATGCAGCAACAACCTGTTGTGTTAACCAATCCATTTCAACATGGGCAAAATCTAACAGCCTACTGTGTTAACCCTAATTTGCACCATACATGCCTACCTGGCATCAGGCCATCTCAGATCCCTTCTTTGCCAAAACACTGCTGAACAACTCTTTAAAAAACCTCTTTTATAAGGGACCACATGCCCTACTCCAGTACTACATGCGTGTACATGCTAGCTGACCTAAAACAGTCTGCGTGGACCTACGAAAGCACGAAAAAAGGAAAATTGCCGATGAAACACACAACTTTGGGTGAGTTAACTGAAACTTCTGGCCATGCATGGCTAAGGGTTTGTCCAAATACCTAGCTTCTTCTAGCCTATAAAAGAAGGGTTAGGGGTCCCATTTGGAGGAGGAGAATAATAGTAAAGAAACTTTGCCCAATCATACATTCCCATTGTCCCAACCCTTTATCCATCCTTATGCAAAGAGAGATACAGAGCAAAGAAGTTCGAGGAAATTTGAAGAGGAGCCCAGGATTAGGTTCGCGGAGCGGTGGCTGGTCTCGACATTGTAAGTTGATTCATTAAAGTTAATAATAAAGAATTTTTTTTCCCGTCCAACTATATGAGTTCTTCATAGTTTAGTGAATATATGTTTGAATCTCTAACCCATTAATCTGTAGAAAAAATGCATGTAGAGTTTGTTGCTTGTTTTGTACGTAGGTCTGTCTTGAGAGGATAGTTGCTAACAAGGGATCAAGCGTGAATAAGGATTGACATCGAACGTCTAGAACAAGGTATGTTCGTTTAACCATGTATTTGCTTAAAAGAAATGGAGATTAGGTCTGGGACGACGGTAGAAAGTAGGATTCTTTTTTTCTTATCCTCATGCATAATACAACCCTAAATGCTAGTCCATAGGGGGATTTTCCACCACAACACCTGGGAAGTGAAAAGGTTTGAATAACTTCCACTCTGCTTGAATCAATCCTGACCCCTTCAGCTGATACTATGTGTCCCAACAACTTTCCCTCTTGCATGGAAAATAAGGACTTCTTAGGATTAGGGAGCGACCAAATTTCCTGCATTTCAGGAAGACTCTTCTTAGATGAAAACAATGTTATTTATGAGATCTAGAGAAGACTGCTATGTCATCCAGATAGATGACTACAAATTTATCCCTTTCCCCTATGAAATTTATGTCCATGGCTCGCTGGAAGGTTTCTCTTGCGTTCATCAATCCAAAGGGCATTTTGGCATACATGAATGTGCCCCAAGGAGTGGTGAAAGTTGTCTTTTATTTTTCCTCAAGTAAGACAGAGATCTGATTGTAGCCAGAAAATCCATCAATCATGGAAATCCTGGATGACCCTGTCACCCTATGCAATATGTGTCCCATTTTTGGCAAAGGGTAATTGTCCTTCTTAGAGCTTCTGTTTAGATTTCTGAAATCAACACAAAGTCTAATTTCTCCATTCTTTTTCCTCACTGGGATCAAGTTGGTCACCCATTCAGAATATCTCAAAGGGACAATGATGTGGGCATCCAACAACTTCTTTACCTCCCTTTCCATGATAGGCAACAACATAGGATTTATCTGTCTTAATTTCTGCCTAAATGGTTTGGCCTCTTCCTTCAGTGGAATCTTATGCTCAATGACACTGGTGTCATATGTTCTAAGGTCTTCATAAGTCCAAGAAAACACATCAGCAAATTCCTTTAATATCTCATTATACTCGGTCATTTTCTCCCTCGACAAGTTGCTTGACAACTTGACGAATTTTGGATTCTTCTCTGTACCAATATTTCACTTAGCTACGTCAGCATCCTCATTTGAGACTTTACCCTTTACTTCCACAACATTTATGTCAAATAGTCTTTCCAAAGGAAATATCCCCTTTGGGATGTGATTTCTAGGCAACTAGACGATATGATGATCAACAATCTTGTTAAGGAAAACATTAACATGAGGATCTATTTCAGAGTTAGGATCTTGATCAATGTGTAATGCTCAAAACTCATCAATAGTCTCCAGGAATCTTTTGATTTCAAGATCGTCCTCAAACACTTTCCAATGTTTGATGTTGTCAGGTATGGAGGGTCTATATTTTAATTCTACATCATACCTGAGCTTAGGTGGCCAAAGACATATGAAATTTCTTGCTGATATAGCCAAAGAGTCAGCCATGAAATTCTCTTCTCTGGGAACAAATGAAATGTTGAAAGCCGAGAAAAAACTGTCAATGACGTCCCATAGTTCATTTCTATATGATCTCAGCCGAGGGTGCTTAGCCTGACAAATATTTTTGATCTTTTGGACAATCAACTTAGCATCTCCAAACACTGATATCTCTTCAATCCCCATGTCTTTTGCAACCTTCAAACCCAAAACAAGAGCTTCATATTCTGCCACATTATTGGTAGTTTCAAATTCCAGTTTGTATGACAGAGATATAATTTTTTTAACAGGCGAGACAAAGATCACTCCAGCACCAACACCCTCTCTAGAAGAGGCTCCATCAAAGAACATTTTGCACACAGAGGTGGTTAGACGAGAACCTTCATAGAGAGTAAGGGACTTCTTTCTAATTTCAAGAGGAGGCTTAGGAGCATCAGTGAGCTGCAACAAGTTGGATCCCAAATCAGTGTCAAGGGATAAAATAGGATGGTTGGTGGGGTCTTATTCATAATTGATAATGTAGGCCAACTGAGCTTCTCTGTATAATATTCTATGCTCCCCCCAAAACATCGGAATGGTAGCATATGTGAGGTCCATCTGCAATGTTCCCCCAAGCCTTTTTATCCAAGATCTTGACAATATCATGCCAAAATCGGGAGAAACATCAACCACCACGATATCCATGACCACACTTTTCATGGGCAACTGAAACAAGGTCACAACTAGATCTTTGATGACCCCAAGACATTGCACTTTCCTGGAGTCAAAGGAATACAAGTCATGGTATGCTTTTGTGATTTCTAGACCTAATTCTTCCATGACTGTTTTGGGCATGGGGTTATGAGAGGCCCCTGAATCCATTAGACAATTATACAGTACCTTGTCATGTATGTTTAGTGATGTGTAGAAGGGAGGGGATGAATCGTCTCTATCTTCTACAATGAGACCTAAGATGACTGTTGGCTTCTCGTCTTGCAAATTGATCGAGTCTGAGGGATGATTCAAAGGCTTAGGCAACAAAAATTAGATAAGGATATTTTAAAGTCTTCATGCTTGACCAACTCTAAAAGGGGTACAAGGATCCTAATCTTCTGAATTTCATGCTCAAAGTTAAAATAGGAGGGGGGCTTCAGAATTTATTTAACCTCTGGGATAGGACCTTTGGCTGCTGGTGGGGGATTCTTTGATTTCTTTTCCTTGTTGTTTCTTGTTGTTTCTTTGGTAGGATTATCTGCTCTGGGAAGTTTATCAGGGATGTCAGACTTCCCATCTTTCTTCTTAGACCCGAGGTTGTATCTATTTGGTTTGTCACTTGGCCTATCCCCCTTGCTCAACTCATTTAATTGAATGTCCATGAGAGACTCCTTGTATGTTGTTTGAGTTAAGTGAGGAGAAGGAGATGCATCTTCAAGGCAGTGGATTTCTGGGTCAAGGTCCTCTTTCTCTCTTTCTTCATCAACAACTAGGTTATTTTTAAGGGGAGTTTGGATTTTCTGATCATCCCTGTCTCTGCTTCGAGGCTCTCTTGGAATTATTTGAGGGGTGTTATTTGGTCTTCTGAAGTTGCCTCTGTTATCAACATTTTGTGCATTCTTATAACCTTATTTCCCTTCAAACTTCATCCTCTCCATTTCTGAAAACAAGGACTTCACCATTTTGGTTAATTCGTCCACTTGAGGGTGGGATGCAGAAGAACCAGATGTTGAGGATTCATATATCCCTCTTGCTCTGTATCTGTCAACTTTTTTCCTAAGTCTGTCAACTACCAATACATTGGATTCCACTTCCAGGGATGCATCTTGTTGGCCCTTGACCAAGTTTTGAGGATCCTTGGTTAGATTTGACCTATTTTGGGATTTTGACAGGCTGTCGAAGGTAGAGCGCAAGTTGAAGCAGAGATCATGGGATCTCGGCCCCTTTTTAGGGATTTTTGGGTGATGGGCTTATGTAACGGGTATGGGGATATCGACCCATGGGTTTACCCATATTTAGGCCCATTTTGTAATGTATAAATAGAAATCTAGGTGATGTAAGTAAGGGCGCAAGGGTGTGATGCTAAGTGCTAAGTGAAAGTGATAGTTGTACATGCTTTGTGCATACTATGTGAGACTTGCAAGGCTAAGTGCAAGTGACTGTGTAAAGGCTTAGTGCTGTACCCTAGCTCGGGGAAGGAGGATCTGGTGAGGTGTGCACAGATCTCCTGTCTTCTGCGGAGTAGGATTTTGATGCTATGTGCCTGTAAGAAGCTTGACCAAAGATAATAAAGAAGAGAAGAGTTGGTGGACGTAGCCCCAGGCTGGGGGTGAACTACGTATATCTTGTGTTGTGGTTTCTTTATGAATTATGAATGTTTTATTGTTTATATGATTACTGCTTAGTGTAACGATGTATGCTTAGATGAATATGATAGCTTAGTGCCTAATGATGTGAATAAGATGCTAGATCTGATCTATGTTGATATTCTTAGTGCTTGAATATATTAGATCTAGATGAATACTGCACTGCTCTGTAATTAGGGTTTATCTGTGCTGTAATCAAAGGTTAAATATTAATGAAATATAACTGCTAAGTTCTCTATTGAGGTGTTACAATCACATATCTATGTCCCAGCTAAGGTTGCAGACACTGGAGTCTTGCAACCACCCCTACCTCTACCTTGGGTGAGACTTCATTTGCTTCACAGGTGTTTCTGAAAGGGTCAGTAGTTAGGGTTTTGTTGGTGTGCTATTGAAGCGTTGAAACCTGGGTTTGCCCCTGTGTGCCAACAAATGGTGATGTTGTCGGGACTGAAACTGTGATTGCTGGGAACTGAGGAAAATAAAGAAATCTTTTTGCGTAGATCTGTTTCTTTAGTGCGCAATATTTTATTTTGTGAATCTCTGTGCTAAGAAAGGAAGAAGATCTGAAGAAAAGAGGTAAGATCTGAAATCTTTGTCCTCTGAAAAAGGTAAGAGTAGTGAACATTTTTAATCTGAAATCTTTTTTCTCTGTTGAAGGTAAGATGAGTGAAAATTTTTGTTTCAAAAGTATGGATCTATGTGTGTTTGATAAATTTCATCCTAGTCTGAAAACTAGGGCATAGGTAGAAGAAAGAAGGTTTGATATGAATAGATCTAATAGATATAATGAAAGAAATGTTATTCCTATGCATAGAAATAATGTTTGGACTAATAAATGGATGCAGGATCCTAGAAAGAATTTTCTATAGGTTAGCTACTATGATCCTAGTGCGCAGTACAAGAGAGGTTGGGGATCATTTAAAAGAAAGAGAGGAATAACCCTTTGTTACAGTTGTAGAAGGTCAGTCCATCTTGGTAAGGATTTCCCTGATAGAAGACCTAGTTGTCTTTGTTGTAAAGCTATGGACCATGATGTTCTGGAGTTCCCTAGAATGATTGCTAAGGTTGAAAGAATGAATATGAGACAAGAAAACCATGAGAAAGGTAAAGAAACTGAGATCATGGCAGAACCCCAGAAAGAATAAGAGACTGTATTGTTAGAAATGAAAAAAATCCTAAATGAACACAGAAATATAAACTTATCAGAGATCTTCAAAGAAAAATAGTGCATAGAAACAAGAATAGGAGACTTCGACATTGACTATGTTCTGGATGAGGAAACACAGGTAAATTTTATGACACAAAGAACTTGGGAAATTTTAGGAAAGCCTGCTATGACTCCTTCATTGGGAGTAATAGGATTATTTAGAGGAAATATGATAACCCTATGTGGAAGAGTCACCCACACATTTATGAGTGTTCATGGAACTTCGATAGAGGAAGAATTTGAGGTTGTTAAATTTATTGAGAATATCGCCCCATTTTCTATGTTACTAGGAAAAACCCGGATTGAGAAAGATCGGATCCGAAGAAAACAAGAAGAGGAAGCTCTAGAACAAAAAAAGTAAGAACTAAGAGACTTCATGCTTAAGAGAATAACACACTTACTGGAAGAACAAGAAAAATAGTCGAAGCTACTGAGGACCAGAAATATGGGTGTCGAAGATGAAATAACATAGAAAGTCTTGAAGAACCTGTCCACACAAGAAAGTAGAGCGCCTACCCCAGACAAAGAAGAAGTAATACATTCAAACCCTACGAAATACCATCAACAACGTGAAGTTACTATGCCAAGAGGAGATAAGAATCAGAATGGAAGGAGGAACCCAGTAACACAGATCACAAGGAAGAAGGCTAGAAAGCTCAGCAAGAAGAAGGCAAAGTTGGAAAAATTACAATAAGGTCCAGAGAAGACTTCACAGAAGGAAGGTCTCCATAATTTGAACTTCACTGAAATATCAGAGAAACTCAGAATGGCACTTCGCCATGGCAGAGCGATATGACCGTTGGAGGCATTATGATCATTATACCAACGCTTCTGAATGGTTAGAACAACAACTATGACCAAAAATCTCACCATCGGACCGTTGGGACCGCCCTGTAATGGATAAAATTGCATTGATGAAGGCTTCCCCCGTTGGAGAGATCCGTTACCTCACTGTCTAATTAGTTCATCGACTGTTGCACTGAGAACACTTTCGCGAATTATATCCAAGCCAACAAAAGAACTCATTGCTACTGCGCTGTGTTTACTGAGCTTTCAACACTTGTTCTATTACATTGAGCATTCACTCATCAACCTGAGTTATCCGATCATGAACGTGCATGTCAGACAAACTCAATGCCATAGAGAAGTCATTTGAAGAAGTTATAATCGATTTGATGGCCGAGAGAGTGATGTCCATAGGAGTTCAATATTCATCGACACGAGGAGTGCAAGCCTCCCTATCGACTGCTCATGGATCTGGACCATCTCGAGCTGCGGATGAGAAAAGAACCAAGCATCGATATGACTTGGTGAATGTGAATTTAATCCCAAATATCCTTCTCAAATACATCCCACTTATGGCAGGGGCGATGAGTCATGAAAGTGTCCCCAGGGACTTCGATTACACTCTGGTTACTAGGTACCTCCCGAAATGGATACGTGCAGTTTGATCGCAACTAGATAATATCATGGCATTAAAATTCAATGAATTCAACCTAGGGGATCACAAGAACTATAATATGCTCACTCCTCATAGGTATCTAACTAGGAAAAAGGGGAAGAAGTCAAGGATAATCCCCCAACCATGGACTATGGACCTCGCGTAGTCCACTGTCCTGAACGTAATGAAGCTACCACATTTTGGAAGGCACCAGGAGGTTAACGCATGTGTTAAGCTCATGTTGTCATGCTTCCATGGTGGTTATCTGTGGCTAGATAGATGCATCACTGTCGATCCAGCGTTGATCCAGAGGATCACCAGATTGAGCATGTAGGGACTCGACCCGCAAGATTTCTACCCAGGGAAGGCTGCAGACCGCGCATAAGCATAGACGATTAAGGATACATATGACGATGTAGAAAAGGGGACATGAGGCTACAAGGTAGCTTCCATGTAGAATGGATTAGTGCTCCTGGCCTGCCAACCGATCGCAGGAAAGCTATTGAGAAAGAATAGACCTACGCAGGTCACAGGGTTCGTTGTTGACCTCGCTGGAAAATGAGTGGAAGGACTCCAGATGAACTGGGAAAAGTACTTAGTTAGCCAATTAGAATTGGATTTCCGCGAAGCTCAGATTGAGGGTTATGAGTTCCATTTTAGTTGGCCGTTGATCCTCATCATTTTTACTACTCGAGAGATGCCTAAAGGTGCAACCTTCCTAAACATCGAGCCATTCCAGCCGCTCGCTGCGAAGTTCACCACTCTTTGGTACTCGAGCGATATGGGGAAACAATGGTAGTCGAACACAGTATTCCATACATACTATATCCTGTTGAAGAGGGATATTTAAGTTGTCCCTCGTATGACGTCGAACACTCTACACCGATTCAGGCCACTTATGAAGTTTTGCACAGATCGACAATTCACTTACATCACTGCGTGTGCAGATGAGAGTAAAGAAGAGCTTCAGTCATACTATAAGCTCACAGAGGAAGACATAGAAGAGATAACCAAGGACTAGCCTACAAATATCCTCATCCCTGCTGACCCCGCAGAACTATCCGACCCTGAACAAATTGGAAGCTCAGAGGCCACTCGCGAAGCACATGATACACCTAGAACTAGAAGAAGGAAGAAAACAGAAGAAGTCCAACACCTGAGCAGTGCATCAAAAGAAACTTCTTCAGACTCACCTGGAAGAGGAGGTGATGATGAAGTAGATAAATAATAGACCAATGAAAAATAAGATCAACAGAAGTAAGGCGAAGTAACACCACCTAGGGATCCTATTGATAAGGTTGATACCTCCAAGAAAAGGAATGTTTCCCCCATGAAACCTACTTATTGGAAGAAGTCCAAAGCTACTAAGGCTAATATGCAGACTGTACTCACGCTCGATGAATTCAACTTCATCATCGTAGTCGTATCAAATGCCTCGCAGGAACTATTGAAAAACACTGAAACCAAACAAGAAGCCATGTATGATAGAATTGAGGCAGAACTCAGAGGGGTACAACAAGCCATCCAATCTAGCCATGCAGTTTCCACTGTGCCCCTGCGATCAGAAGAACCAGAGTTGGGAGATGAGCCTACCCAACTCTGTAGAATAGCTGATGCAACTGAAGATCTCCTTCATCGTGCACAAGAAGCAAAATAACAGGCCACAGTGGACCTGTAGAAAGAACACGAGGAAGTAGTAGAGCAGCGCCAAATTATGCAGCAGGAGAAGGCTACCCTCCAAGCAAAGTTTGAAGAGGAAAATGTGCAAATCCAGCATGAGAAAGAATATTTTCTCGGGGAGCATATTGGAGTAAAAGAAGCAGTCAATAGAGCACTTTGCTCCATGACAAGCTTAGAGAAAAAAGTGGAAGAACCAGTGGAGAATCAAGTAGTGCAGCTTGTTGAAGCCATCCAACAGCTTCAACAGAGAATAACAGATCTAGAGCTACAATCAGTGCCAAGCACTCCACAGGATGTGCGAGATCAAAGAGAAGCAACTTCTCGGAGTGTAGTTGAGAGAATCAAGGCCCTTGCCATGGAATGTGATCGCAATGCCCAAACTTATGAGCGACTCACTGAGGATCCTGAATTGAAGGCACTAGAGTCACAACTCCAGGATTCAAAGCAACAAGCAACAACAATTCAGACATAGTTAAATCTCCTGTTAGTAGTTAAAAGGATGAAGTTATCCCAAGAACAACACACTGTTCAACAAGAGGTTCACACCATACAGAGAAAAGTCATGGAAGTGACTTAGAGACTCCATCTAGTCCAGGATGCATCTTGCCAACTGTTTGAGGAGATTGAAGGATGAGGAGTAGAGCTGGAACAAGTAGTCACTTCAGTCAAACAATGCTTAGAGGGAACTGTCAACGAAGAAGTTATCCAAGAGTTCGGCAAGCAGGAGGTCGTGGCGCAACAATAGGTCAAAGCAGCTTGAGCCAGGCTCGAGGCTTTTGAGGGAGAGATACCCAGATTAGAGTGACTCAGAACGAGTCACATGTGCGTGTTGGGGGCCTGTTGGCCCTTGACCAAGTTTTGAGGATCCTTGGTCAGGTTTGACCTATTTTTGGACTTCGTTAGGTTGTGAAATGCGGAGCACAAGCCAAAGTGGAGATCGTGGGATCTCGACTCCTTTTTAGGGATTTTTGGGTTATGGGCTTATGTAACGGGTATGGGGATATTGGCCCATGGGTTTACCCATGTTTAGGCCCATTTTGTAATGTATAAATAGAAATCTAGGCGATGTATGTAAGGGCGCAAGGGTGTGATGCTAAGTTCTAAGTGCAAGTGATAGTTTTACATGCTTTGTGCATACCGTGTGAGACTTGCAAGGCTAAGTGCAAGTGACTATGTAAAGGCTTAGTGTTGTACCCTAGCTTGGGGAAGGAGGATCTAGTGAGGTGCGCACAGATCTCCTATCTTCTGTGGAGTAGGATTTTGATGCTATGTGCCTGTAATAAGCTTGACCGAAGATAATAAAGAAGAGAAGATTTGGTGGGCGTAGCCCCAGGTTGTGGGTGAACCACGTATATCCTGTGTTGTGGTTGCTTTGTGCATTGTGAATGTTTTATTTTTTATATGATTACTGATTAGTGTAACGATGTATGCTTAGATGAATATGATAGCTTAGTTCCTAATGATGTGAATAAGATGCTAGATCTGATCTATGTTGATATTCTTAGTGCTTGAATATATTAGATCTGGATGAATACCGCGCTGCTATGTAATTAGGGTTTATTTGTGCTGTAAACAAAGGTTAAATACTAATGAACAATAACTGCTAAGTTCTTTGTTGAGCTGTTAAAATCACAGATTTGTGTCCCAGCTAAGGTTGAAGACACTGGAGTCCTGCAACCACCCTTGCCTCTACCTTGGGTGAGACTTCATCTGCTTCGCAGGTGTTTCCGAAAGGGCCGATAGTTAGGGTTTTGTTGGTGCATTGTTGAAGCGTTGAACCTTGGGTATGCCCCTATGTGCCAACACTTCTTGCATATGAGCTAGGGAAGTAGCTATTCTTTCTCTAAGTATGAGGCAAAAATCAGTGTCAAAAGCACTAGCATAAGTAATTTTGGCAGAGGCTTTTGTGGGCTTTATCTCAGCAGGGATCTTATTGTACATTTTGTTGAATCTTTTGGAGAAGTTAGAGACCGATTCTCCCTCCTTTCTCTTTAGTGACCCGAACTCTGTGATATAATACATAAAGTCTTTTTTATCTCCCCACTACCTCAATAAAACATCCTCTAGAGCCTCAATCCCAACAACGGATCCAAGGGTCAATCCTCTATACCATTTCCTAGCCTCACCATCAAGTCTATGGAAAAAGACTCCCATCCAAACGTATTCATTTTCAATATTCAAATTGTCTGCATAACTGTAGAAGGAAGCAAGGTGTTCTTCAATAGTTATGTCTTCTTCTACAGTGAACTTAGGCATATATTTTAGGTAATCTTCAGCAGGGAGAGCATTCATGGGCTAAGGTAAGACTAAGGGGAATATCTAGTAGCCACTATGGAATCCATCCTATTTCTAGGGGGATAAGAACCTACCATAGGGATAATAGGTGGAGGATAAGAAGGAGGGGATGGATTTCGAACAGGAGAAACCAGAACTGAGCCTCTTGGAGGAAAGGGAAACAACAGAGGGTTTGGAGAAAAGGCTTCAGGGCTTGAGGGAACAAAGGTTTCCATTTCTGTAGTAGCAACAACAATAATAGGAGGAGGGGTGGTAAAGCCCAGGGTAGGAAAATATTCTGAGGTCCTGCGTCTAGACCAAGGTATAGGTTCAGGGGAAATAGGAGTGACAAATCTTTCTCCTTCCAATCCAAAACCAGGAGGAGAAAACTCAACAGGAACACTCCCAAACTTTAAACTTCGGGAAACTCCAACATAAGGTATAATAGAAAAATGAGAAGAAAGTATCAGAGTTTATATAGGAGGACAAAAAAAATCATCAAAAATACCTGGTTCAGCAGCAGAAGTACCTTCTTGGAGGGCCTTTCCCTTTCTAATAATTTTCTCTGGGTCAACTTCAGGTGTTTCTAAAGGAAATTGTGGAGTAGACCTTGTGTGTATGCCTCTAGAAGCCACAATTGAAACAATGGAGTCTTCATAGTGGAGTCTCCAAGTGCACAGTTGCAATCTCAATGTACTAAGTTCTAATGCACCTTCAAAACCATTAAGCTTTGTCATTCAATCCTAGGGAAAATCTTCAATTCGTCCTCGAAAACGATGCCAAAAATGTTAGCACTAGAAGTCACCTCCGGATTGAAGCAGAGGTAAGCCCAGTACCCATCAAGTTTTATGTCACAATTAATTTTAAGGGGGTCTAATGGATGCATACTCAAGACAATATCACTTTAACTCAGAAAACTGGGCTGATATGTGAGAACAGGTGAGGTATTGACCTAACTTCAGTCAGTAATTTGTATTAAGGGTGAGTAGGATGAATAACTTGAGGAGAAAATGTAGGGGTCTACTATGGACATCCGGTCTTCCAATGACCTAAGGAGGAAAATCTTCAAATACAAGATCCTCTTGAATCCAAATCTTCAGGAAACTGAAAACGCCATAACAATACTGCAATCAAACATACATTACAATATAATCATAACAATTCAACTGGATCATGCATGCCCAAGTCTTCAATATTAGAAGAAAAAAAGATGAAAAGAAAGCTGACTGTCATTAAGAAAGAAGTCTCAAATGGCAATACATAACCACTGAACCAGAGGCTTCATCAAAACTTTACAAATTGGGAGCGCAACTCAACCATCGACCCTAACAAAATATGAGGAAGACTCCTATATACTCAGAGCCAAAAACCTACAAACATGCTCAAGTGGTTGTATTGAAGTCATTACGTCCACATGATTCTTGACAGACTGTGAATGCAGTCTCTAGTCAGACGTGAACCTTAGTCAGACGCAATCGCACTTCAGAACGATCCTGCAAATGAGACGACTAACTGACAGTCCTTCCTTGGGCTTTCCATTTATGGTGGAAATGATGTTCAACCACCACCACCCAACCTCAATAACTTCTTCATCAGGATCAGGGAAGGCCCAAGTCAACTCTGCACCTGTAGGGCATGGCGTCCTTAGCATTCTGTGTCTGGATCTGAGCCAGATGCTTGCAGGGAGGTCTGATAACGGACGTGGAAATGGCCAGGTGGACAATGTGGATGGGAAGAGGAAGCTGAGGATAGCGTGGGAGCCACACAAGCAGGAGATGAGGTGTAATGGGATGGAGGTGATGTGGAGTAAGGTGGCATAGGTGGTGAGAGATGATAAGGGGAGATGCGACAGATGGGATAGTGAGTGGAGGATAGGTGTGAGGGAAAGAAAGTTATATGGGAAATGGGGATTTGATGGACATAGGAGAGAGATGGAGTGGGGGACAACTATCGATGGGACAAAGAGACCACTTGTCGACCTATGATAGAGCCTTATACGCACACGCGCATATCGGGGATGCAAAAAGTGGTTTGATTCTTCATCTCTTTTGGGACCAATGTGTGTCTTTGGCTGACACATAGTATCTCCACAAAACCATGGTTTCAAACCCGACCCGCCCTACATTGTTTAACGACCGCACATGTTGAGGCCCTGATATGATCATCGACCATCGATCTAGAGCGTGCATATCTTAGCCTCCCAGATCTATGTGCCTCTTATCACAATGCGCCAAACAGTCACATCGACCTTGAAAGACTTAGGATAAGTGCCATTTAGTGGGTTTTTATCCCCTTTCTTCACCCTTTGTCACCTAGAGGCCAAAACCAAGGAAAAACATCCCCCCTGCAGAAACATGTGATAACACCAAGGACGAGAAGGAACCAAAAGTGGAGTATACAAACCCAACTTTCTATTGCTAGGCTTGCTTGTAGCACACAGAGAAAATCCTCTTACATATCTTGAAACACTTTCATTCATTTTAGGCCAATAGCAATACCTTTGCAAATTAGCCACCGTCTTGCCTACACCAAAGTGGCCAGCAATAAGAGAAGAATGAGCTTCCCTTATGATGTTGAGTCTTTCACCCTGTGGAATACATAGCTTGCCAAGATGATACAAAAGATTATCATGCACATGGTAATCCAATTCCTCAACTTGGTTAGAATGAAACAAAGTTGCATAAACCTCTTTAAAATCAACATATAAAGCATAATGTTCAACATAGATTGCATGCATGATAGAATTATGCTTAAGAATAATTGAAGCACTAAAAATAGGCCTAGAAAGCATATCAACAAATTTGTTATAAGTGTCTTTTTTATACCTTATAACCAAGTGGAACTGTTGTAGGAAACCAATCCATATGAAGTGCCTTGCTTGTTGTAGCTTCGTTTGTGATTGTAAGTATTGCAATGGTTGATGATCTGTGTGAATGATAGTTTCTTTTCCCAACAAATAATGTTTCTTTTTTTTCACACTTTTCACCAAATCATACAACTCCTTATCGCAAGTAGGATAGTTAATCACAACACCATTACACGTTTCAGAATGAAAACAAATGGGCTTACCATATTGCAACAAGACTTCTCACATTGCATAATTTCTTGCATCTGTTTGGATCTCAAATCATTGTCTCAAATATGGAAGTGCAAGAACTGGAGCTGAACTAATCTTCTCCTTCAATGCATCAAATGATTTTTCTTGTTTGCCTCCCCATTGGAAAGCTTGCTTGATGCTTGTCACTGCATGTAATGGAGCTGCAATTGAAGATAAGTTAGCAATAAACTTTCTCCAATATTGGGCTGCTCCCAAAAAACTTATTACCTCAGTCACATTGTTGGGCTTTGGCCAATCCAAAATAACTTTGAACTTGTAGGGATCAATTTTCAGTTCTCCTCTTCCAACAATATGCCCCAAGTAAACAAGTGAGGTCTTTCCAAACTCACATTTAGACATCTTCAAAAACAAATTTTCTTTCTTGAAGACATCCATAACTTGCTTCACATGCATAACATGATCTTCATGATATTTTCTAAATATCAAAATATCATCCAAGTAGACAATCACACAATCATTAAGAAAAGCTCTTAAAACATCATTCATGACTCCCATGAATGTAGCAGGAGCATTGCAAAGTCCAAATGGCATTACCATGCACTCAAACAAACCTTGATTTGTTTTGAAAGATGTCTTCCAAGTGTCTCCTTCAACAATCATAATTTGATGATATCCACTTCTCAAATCCAATTTAGTAAAATACTTAGCATCTTTAAATTGATCAAGAAAATCATCAATTCTAGAAAGAGGATAACGATTCTTTACTGTAATCTTGTTCAAGGCCCTGAAATCTACACACATGCGCCATGTACCATCTTTCTTTGGCACTAAAACAATTGGTGATCCACATGGTGATGTGATTGGTATGATGACCCCTTTGTCCAACAACTCTTGGACTTGTTTTTTAATTTCATCGTTCTCCATGTCTGACATCATGTACATACCAATGTTTGGAAGAGGACAATCTTGCTGCAATTGTATCTCATGTTGGATAGCCCTTTTTGGAGGCAATCCATTTGGTTCCTGAAACATCTCATCATATTGGTTTACAACCTCATATAAATCAGATTTCAACTTTGAATCGCAACCTTGGAAAGCTTCTTTTTCAACATTGTCTTTGGGTTTGATCATCAAACAAACAAAATTCTTACTATCATTGACTAATCTCTTCATTTGTCCAGCATTTACAAGTGACAAATTCAACTTCTTTGTATGTTCTCTAACAATGTTCTCAACTCCATTTTTTTAAAAAATGATACTTTTTCTCATGACAATGAAATATGGCTCTCTTATCATATAAGTATGGGCTTCCCAACACAATACCACATATATCCAAAGGAATAACATCAAGCTCTACCTCATCTATAAAATTTGCAGTGATGGAAAATCTAAGTTTACATCTTCTTGTCACATGCAATTTGGCATTGTCACATATCCATACTAGAGGGTATGGTTTAGGATGTGGAGTAGTTTCCAATTTTAGTTTCTTGACAGTGTCTTCAAATATGAGGTTTCCTTGAGATCCAGTATCAAAAAGAGTATCTATCTTGGTATGTTTTGAAATCACCCTTATGTGGAAAAGCTCTATTATTTCTTTTTCTTGTTGTGTTTCATTGAGGCTATTACTACTTGAAGAACTAGTACTTGCAATAGAGTCCTTATCTTGAAAACCCATGGCTATAATCTTTGTCTCATCACCTGAATCATAACCTAAATCATGTTGTACGGTTGCAGTAGTTTTTGGTTTCCCCTTATTGTTGAAATTTTTGGGTCTCTTTTTAGGATGAAGTTTCCAAGAATGGTCTTCATCATGGCCATCTTTTGAACAATGTTTACATGTGAGTTTCTCTCCCTCTTTCTTGACTGAAGCATTCTTTCTTGCATTTCCCTTGAAATTCTTCTTTCCTTTGTTTGCATGAACAAAAGGTTTCTTGCTGCCCTCTTAAGGTTCAATCCTCCCTCTTGCTTCCAAATGAGTTTCCTATACTCAAAATTCATCTAGACTTGTAGGGTTAAACATAAGTATGGTGTGCCTCATGTAGCTATGCAATTCTCCAATATATTTGAGTAAAGTTTCTTAAGAAGACAAATTTGTACCCAAAATCAAAGCCCTTCTTCTAAATTCTTGAGTGTAGCTTTGAACATTTTTCCCTTTAGCTTGTCTAAAGTTTTGCCAATCCATAATATCTTTCTACATGTATGCTAATGGATAAAATTGTCTTTTAAGTGCAACAATAAAATAATTCCAAGAGGATAAAACTTTACCATGTTTCTTCATGTCCTCTTGAGATTTGTCTTCCCACCAAATGAGTGTTGCACTATCCAATCTTAAAGAAGCAAGTTGAATCTTAGTTTCATCATCTGTGATCCTTTGTATCCTACAATACACTTCAATTTGACGAATCTAGTTATCCAATTTCTCAACATTTACCTCTCCATTGTACATAGGAAATTCAAACTTAATATTAAGCTTAAGAAAAGGAGTTTGTAGAGGAGTTTTACCATGTTCTTTTGGAGAATTTGGAGGTGGTTGTGAAATGGTAGAAAAGGTGGAATATGGAGGTGAAGGAGGTGGATAATCACAATTCCCTCCATTTCCCTTTATAGTTTTATCACCATTGTCTCCAATACCCTATGGAGGGTTTGAGCTTTCACCTTGCAATATTGCATTTCTTTCTTCAAATAAAACTTTCATGATCTTAGTCATATCATAGAAATATTTTCTGAAAGTTTCTTCCTCTGAAGGAAGAGTTCCATGACTCTCCTCATGAGCCATACTTGGTAAATATCTCCTTTAAGCTTGAGGTGATTTGGTAGTTCTCCTTCTTGATAGTTGAGAACTTGGCTCTACAAGTTGACCTTCTCCTCTTGTGAGCTTCAACCTTGTAATCATAAAAAAAAAAACACTTGCAAACAATCAAGCCTTCAAAAACCTATGCTCTGATACCAACTTGATCTGAAAATGAAGAAGACTTGTATCTTTTAAAATATTTGTAAGTGTTAATTATGTGTGCTTGGGAAAAAGGATCAATTTGCAAAAACATAAACTAGAGAGTTTTCACACTTAATATGCACATAATAACCAACAAATAACAACCATCAGTAAACACATAACACAACAAATGATAAAGGAGTTCACCCATCTCTTGGGCTACATCTCCTGGTCCATCTTCCAATGGATCTTTTATATTATTTAATCAAAGTGATAAAAATAGTGCTTTATAGTGCTCAAAATGCCAAATAGATGGATCCAATGGCTCCAGAACAACCAAAAACCCCTATTTGGGCTCTTTCTGCACCTTGTTTAGCCAAAAAATGAAGAATACATCCTCTTGGAAAATTTCCCCTTCAAGCTTGTTGTCTCGTTCTCCAATTCACACCTATGTGTGACTAACTCGGTTCCCGCAGTGTTACTGGGCCAAAAACCCAGCACAACACACATCCCACAATTCATGGAAAATTGTCGAACTGTTAGCACGATTAGTACCCCTTAGAGTGAAGGTGTTGTTCGCATGGGGGGCCATATGGTCACATCCCAGTGCATATCTCTAGCCCCTTTGTCGAATAGTGGAGAAAAATCTGCACCAACGGTCATGTGGAGTGGGAATGTGGAATATACTTTGCACCTTCCAGGATTAAACTCCGTGGATAACAAACCCTGCACCACTAGTTATATGTGGAGGTTGTATGGTTTATAAACTGGGGGTTGGGGCTAGGCCCCGACCCTTTCCTCCGCCAACCAAACCATTATTTCAATTCAAATAATTATTATGGAGTATAGGGGTAAGAAACACCCGTAGGTGGGTTGGTATCCCAGCCTACGTTAGAGCTATGCCACTTTCCCACGAGGTCGGAGCTTCGACCCCCACAAACTACACAACCTTTTATAAACTAGAGGGGTGCCACATGGCAACCCACGACTGGGCCACATGGCACCATATCACTTGCCAAATAAATGACATGTCTCAAAAATCCACTGGTCCACATACCTTGCCACATAGCCTTCCCAATCAGCTTGCCAAATCAACACCTCTGCAGAGTGGCCGGTCCACATCACTTTCCATGTGTGGGACCGTACCATGCCATGTCAGAACTGTACATAATGTACAGTCAACAAAATTTTTCTTGTTTGGAAAAATGGACATAACATGATATATCACTCATACGACGTCTATTTGAACCCATTCAATTTGTGTTGGGATCGTGAGGATGAGGCCTACACACATGTCTGTTTTGAAGCAATTCCGAGCACTTTGATTTTTGAGCAAAAAATGATCCCCTAGATCACTTATCCCTCAAGAAGTCTAGGTATGGATCTCATAGAATTGGGATATTGTCCTAGGCCATATCTTTGGTTATTATTGTGGTATATGTTATTATTATTTTTATTTAGCAACAAAAAAGGGAGGGGCCATATTTTTAGATCGGGTCCCTACTTCATCGGTTCTAGAGGAATGTTCCTTATCCATTGGACCTTGGATTTTGATATAGACATGGAAACCTTGATTGCCCCTATATGGGTGAGGTTTCCACACATCCCCATAATTTTCTAGGATGAAGCGTCTCTGAAATATATTGGAGGCAAGATGGGATACTATATTGACTAAGCTTAGCCAAAAAGGAAAAATTATACCTGTGTTAGAATTTGTGTGAAAATGGTTTTAGAAAAGGGCCTATCAGAGGTGATTCAAATCAATATGGAGGGTTGGAGACATATTTAATCCCTTGATTATGATAAAATCCCCTTAAGGTGTAATTCCTGCCATGAGTATGGTCACTTTGCAAAAATCTTCCCAAAAACTCAAGGAACACAACCCATTTCTAAGTAGAGCCCCATTTCCTAGAGCAATAATGAAGAAGAATAATTTAAATAGGTATCTAGAAGGCATAAGAAGAAACAACCCAAGGGATTGAAACTTGCAAAAAGGCCTCATTCAAGCTTGTCCAACCCATCCAACAACATATTTGAAGCTCTCGAATATGAGGATTTTGAAGAAGAAAGGGTAGAGACAAACACATAGAAAACCCATTCAAATCTTAAATTTGGTCCATCATCTCAAGAGGAACTCACTAGATTTTAAGTCCTTGAAGATCAAGAGGAAGAGGAAGAGGAAATCCCAAAGACTCACCTAGATCCACCAAACAAAATATTAGAGATCTTAGTTTCAGTCATCTTGGAAATCACTCCATTCAGGGTTTTGGCACCCTCTCAAAAGTCGATCTTGGAAGTAGATGAGGAGGAGTTAGAAGAAGAAAAGGAAGAAGGGGAAGCGAATCACCGTGATAGTTTAGGCTTCCCTTCCTTTAGAAGAGTTCTAAGAAAATACTTGCATCCCTCTCCTTCGCTAACAAGGGGAAGGAAATCAAGATGAGAAAGAAGAAAGAAAGATGTGGAATAAAAAATTATGTCAAGAAGTCAACAAACATTGGATGCTATATTGTATAGTGGGGGAAGAAATCTGCATGAAAGATAATTATGTGATATTTTTGCATTATTTTATGTGTACAATTTGTTTGAAATTATTCACTTAAACAGGAAGCAGTTAGTCTTAGATATGGTAGGACAATGACCATATCACTCCCCTCTCTTCCTTTGATGGGGGGAGGTATATTTTATAAGTTGGTCTATCATAAATCTATTGGCTTTGTATTTTTTTGTCTAGCTACAACCCCTTTTAATATATTATCCCTCTGTTTCAGTTTAAAAAAAAAAAACATAGCACTATTGAGCTAAATTCAAGACAACCTGGTATGAGGGAGATGTGTAATTCCTTCCTATTCAACATGGAGTTGACATGTGGCATTTAAAAAATATATTAATAAAAAAAAATGTTTCAATGACCGTCATACATAAAATATTTCAATATCAATCTTAAGTAAAATAATTCTATATCAACTCTATATATAGGAGTGAAAGAGATAGAGTAATTGAAAATAAAAACAATATTGATTTCGTTAATAGGTTATTCAACTTATGAGAATGATGAAGATGTGTAATTCCTTCAATGGTTAATATTATGGAGTTGACACGTGACATTTAAAAAAAACATTTATAAGAAAAAAATGATTTCAATGTGGGTCATAATTAAAGTATTTCTATATTGACCTATTTTACTACACACACACACACACACACACACACACACACACACACACACACACACACATATATATATATATAGAGAGAGAGAGAGAGAGCATTTGAAAGTTGACACTTGGTCTTTAAAATTTTTTCTAACATCCACCTTAAGTGAAATAATTTTATATCAACATTCACTTTTAAGTAAAATAATTATATATAATATAGAAAGTAAACAAATTCTCATGGTTAAAACATTTGAATGGTGCATTAATTCGTTCCGTGTTCAACATGGATTTGACATGTGTGTTGAGGGGTCCTAAGTCCCTTTACAACAACATGAACCAAACCCTCCATAGAGGCCCAATTAGAGTATGCAACATTTGATGGTGGAATGGTTCTCCAGATATTTCGATCCGATCAATTTATCGATGGGCTTTATGTAGTTATTGACAGGATATCTTCTTATGAAAGTTCCTCCTTTAGTTTAAATGTTCTCTTTTTGTCTTTTCTTTATTAGATAGGTCTGATTAAAAGACATGTGCTGGTATAAACCAACTGGTAAAAGGGAGGGGATCTTAACTACTGAAGAAGGTTGAGCTTGGGATAACCCTTGTGATCAAGCATGCAGACAAAGATATTCACACCTGTGACAAGCCTAATACTAATACATTAACTTGCTGGTATTTCAATTATTGATTGAGATACAATTATCGAAAGAAAACATACATGCAATAAAATGATGGCAAGAAAAATAGTGTCCTTACCTCTAGCATTAATCACACATTAACACAACGATTTGCTTTCATAATTACAAACAAGAACTACAAAAAAATATTGAAACAACTAACTTATCACAGATTCATAAACTCTTACTCAGTACAACATCCATTCATGAAATAAATCCAATCACACAATGCCTTTGATGAAAAATAGAAGTTTGTCTCCGGTCCTAAACATGACTTCTCAATTAAGGTAGTTCAGAAATAGTTCTTTACAATTTCAAAAATGAGGGTCTTTTCCAAAACCATCAACCTTTGCGAAAAGGTCAATCCTCTTATTTATAATGAATCATCAACTAAAAATAGCTATTACAAGTGCAAGATAAGTAAAACAAAACATCGCCACATGTCGCTTTCATCTCTCTGTTCTCTAAGAACCATCAAATAGTTTTACTTAATTGGATGACTCTTCTCATACTTCGACCACTTGACGAAGAGTTCCTCGCATGTGTTGGCATACGGGAACCAGTGCTGGTCCATCAGGGCTGAATGAATTTCTTTCACTTCTACTGCTTGTGCTTTGTACTTGACCATTTTAACACTAAACCGCTATAAAACTGCTCGAGCCTTGATCAGACACTCCATGAACTTCTATATTTGACCCAACGCCATGCTCACCACCTTTTCTATCTTTGTTGTCCATGCCGATTCTTGTTCTGCATGTTTCTTAACTATGTCATGCAAGACAACAAAGTCCTCGGGTGAGCCGAATTCTGGGAGGCCAATGTCTTTCATCTCCCGATTAATCTTTTCCCAACTCTTTTCACAATCAACCCATTTCTCCTGAATCTCTCACTGAGGTTCCTAGGCCATTTTCACCTAGTATTCAACCACTTTCCTAATCCGATCTATGTTTTTGTCCCTCAGCACCCGAATGTCATGCTCTTCGGCATCTCAACCCTTTTGAAACACGTTGATGCAATCAATCCTTTCTACTACTCAGTGAGCCTTCTCATACTACCTTTCCACGTCCTTGCAAGTCGCTAGTGCCATAAGGGTGTCTTCTTGGAAATCAGCTACACCTACAGTGAAAAGGTGTCGTTCATTCGTTAATTTTTCATAGGCATATTGAAACTCACTTCTCAAAAACATTGTGCTCTGTGTGGAGTCATGATAGTATTTTTCCAAATGGTTCAGATGCTCCAAATCCTTAAGTGCAGCGACCAATTCCCTTTGATCTCTTCTTTCTCTATCCAATGTGGCATTTGTGATAGCCATCCCTACGCTGATAAGATCAGACGTCTTGGCATGTTTTATGCTGAGAAACTTCTCCTCCGTAGTGATGAGGATCGAGCTGTCTAACGTGAGCCTCCTATTTTTAGTGGTCCTTTCATGATGGCCTTTCTCTTCCTGTCATAGATGATTTCTTGTATGTTGGTGACCTCATCAACAGGTTCGAGGATTTGTTGTTCTCCCCAGGTTAGAGTATTTCCCAGGCTCCCGGCCATATGTATCTGTTCAAGGATTGGTTCCTGGACTTATTAGATCACTTGGTTCAAATTTGCCTTATTAAGTAAGAGGTCTTGAGTTCAAGTATCTTTTTTGTTACTTTTTTTTTTTAAAGTTCATGCATCCATTTTAAAGTGTATTTCACTTCAAGTATAAAAGTGAATCACTATAAGTAGCTTTAATATTTTATTTTAAATTTATTTATTTTGCATGCAACTTTCTTTTATAAAGTAACTTCATTGTAAAACTAATCCCCGCTTATTTTTATAAAAGTGGGTCACTTCATAAAGAAAGTTATTTGTAAAAGTGAGGGCATAAATTTCACATCCGAAGTCCGTTTGCAGTGCAGTTTTTTTAAACCACCTAACTTTTCAAGATCTTTCCATCCATCTCATCAGTTTCAATTTTTTAAATACATGTTATCTACATATTTAATATGGCTTCTTGAAGTGGTGTTTTTCTTACCAACACCAACTACTTCCAATGGAAATCCCATATGGAAGACTTATTAAGAAGTAAAGGCATGTACTGGATTACCTTGGGAAAGGAAAAAGAACCCATTGATGATGAAAAGAAAGTCAAATGGGCTAATAGAAATGGAGAAGCACATGGACTGATAAGAATGTACATCTCTCATAATTTAAGATTCCACCTTTAAGAAATTGATGACCCCAATGAAGCTTGGGAAACACTTGAATCTGTGTTTGGTAAACACAATATCATTTGAGCACATCAGTTAGAAAATTAGATATTGACTTTAAGTCCAAATGATTTTTCTTGCATTAAAGACTATCTATCTAAGTTTAAAACACTTAGAATTTTATGTGAATAATGTACCATAAAGCTGGAGGAAAAGCGTTTCATCTATATTATTCTTTCTAAAATAGGTAGTGCATATTCTGTGTTTGTATCTATATTTTATGCCATGAGAAAGGATCTAGGGAAAGCTTATCAAAAACCCACTCTTGAGTCCTTTTGTGATGCTTTGATTAGAGAGCAAGATAAGCTTGTAAAACTTGGAGTGATCAACACTGCAGGTACTTACAACAAATCCTTAGTCTCCAAACATAAAGATAAACCCAAGAATCCCAAGAAGAAACATCATCACCACACACAAAAAAAAACAAGGGTCCCAAACCCACTCAGACAACTTTAGCTCCTAATGGTGACAAAGGAGCAAATTCTAAAAATAAGAATACTGAAAAACATTGCAACTTTTGTGGGAAATATGGTCATGATGAGTCCAAATGTTTCAAGAATATGGAATCTTTAGAAGCAATGATGAAGAAGCACAACATCAATATTGATTCTACTTCTTTTTCTTCTCATGGACATACATTTTCTGTTTTTGGTTTCTCCTTCAATGCAACTTCTACTTCTACTTATGACGAGTGGCTTATTGATTTTGGAGCATCTTATCATATGGATAAGAATAAAGCCATATTTTCTTCTCTAAATGAATGTAACGCCAAGAAAATATTTATTGGTGATGATAGATCTCTTAGTGTTGTAGGATCTAGAACATTCAAGTAGATAATGGTCATTTCAATGATGTATTATGTGTTCCAATTATTTCTTGTAACCTTCTATCAATATATCAAATAACTCATTAAGGTGAAGGAAAAACCATAGAGTTTTCACCTCACCAAGTTGTAATCAAGGATCTAAAAGATCCTAAGCATGTTCTTGCAACTGGAATTGCTGATGATATTACCAGGTTGTACAAGTTTAACAACTTTGGTCATCATTTTTTCCATCTGTTTTTGTTGCTCATAGTGATGACTTGAGAAAAATTTGGCATGAGTTGTTTGGTCATATAAACTATTTCTCATTGCAACACCTATGTAATCAACTGTAACATACCCAACCACTCACAGGTTTGGGATACACCACTTAAATAGGCTGTAACACACCCAACCACCAGTAGATGGGGCACATTGCAGTCCCAAGACTCAGTTCTCTCATCTGAGTTCAAATTCTAACAACATTTAATATGAAATCAAGCAGGAATAAACCACATGCATTAATCAAGCTCTAGTCTACAACATATATAAGTAAGCAACGTGCCATGCACAACAAATAATTAGCAGTCAGACACATTAAAAATTCATATCTCAGAGATAATTAAATACATAACAGAATAACATTATACAGAGAACACATAACACTTATCTTTGCAAGTAAACGTTCACCAATTGGCTGCAGACCAAGGAATTTACTCCCAACCATAGACATTGTTGTTCATTTACTCTCAACAATAGGTCACCCCTGATCCAAGGCTATGAATCCATAAGGATGGGTATTAGGCCAAATCTAGAACACGCAACAGTTGGCTAACTAGATCTCAGGTTTCCCAACCACACAACAAATCCTAATTTTCAGCTCTCTTTCCCCCTCAACTCGCACAACCCAAATAAATGAACACCATTCTCTTCCATGCAGACCTTGAGGTTGTTCCATTTCTCTCCAGTGCTCAAGTACTACTGGTCAGGAAATATCCCTACTATAAACTCCAAGGATTCTTAGTTGTGGAAAATTCTATCAGAATTGCCATCAAGATCATGCACACGGGCATCCATTCCCTCCTAGAATGCTCAGTAAAATATTAAATCCATTCAACAATGGCTCTCGTCTTCCTTCCATTCATTTCCATGCTCATCCCAAGAGCACACAAACTACAAATAGCGAGTGAAGAGGAAGAAGAACAAGGGAGCAAGGGGAAGAAGACGAACCATGGGAAGAGCACCCAACCAGGGGAAGATCGAACCCAAACTTCACCCAACACCACCCTCAAGAAACCATTCATATCCATGCTCAAACCAAGAGCACATGAATTCAGCAATAATGAGGCTCCTAAATATGAAAGAGTGAGAAGGGTGTGTAATGAATGAATAACAACAAGTGAACCCCCAAACAAACCAAATATGGGTTTATATAATTACTTGGAAATCAAGAACCACATGGCCTCCCTCGAGAAGCTCATGTAACCGCTTTTCTCCATAAAATAAATTATGGTTAAATAAAATAATAATAAAAAGACTTAGCCCCTCAATCCCCCTCTCTCGTGGAATCATATCCCCTTATCTCTTTTTTCCTTGTCCATCTTTTAGCCAACGGTGTATTTTTATTAATGTTTATGAAGTATTACATTTCCTAGGTACTCTGGCCCCTTTTTGACGTTACTGGCTCACCATCCTAAGTCACAATTACATAATATATCATAGTTCATAAGGGTTAAAAATGGGATGTTACATCCCCCTCCCCTTATTTTTGCATTGTCCTCAGTGCATAACACCATTCCAATGTTATTAACATTACAAATCTAGGCTCTTTGGCCTTAATCCACGTAGGCATTCCAACCAAATATTATATACATAGGCACTCTGGCCTAAAATTAAACAGGTATACATAGGCATTCTGACCCAAAACATGTATAATTATTTCCATAATTTATATCTCTGGCGACAGTGCCAACCAACAAGCTCTCCTTCCCTCTTAACCCTACACAACCAAAAGAAATGAACCCCTTTCTCTGCCATGCAGTCCCTCAGGTTGTTCTACTTCTCTCCAGGGCTCCAATGCACTTAGACAAGAAGATTCCGAGTTGCGGCTTCAAGAACTCTAGCTGCAACAAGTCCACTAGACTTTATTCATTCCATTCCTTCATCATTGAGCTCGATTTCCTTCCGGTGTTCTTTTTCGCGAGCTTCCAACATAAATATCCAACATCTCATCTGTATTATAAAAATACAATCATCATGAGATATTGTTATAATAATTTCAATCATAAATGAAAAATATGTTTTATACAAGAAAACAAAATTTTCCAAGCATGAGCTTTCTGCTCATAATGTTTGGCTTTGCAACTATAGATATCAGTCATCCTTATGAGCTTACATCCCTACCATATTCAAGATCATCTATTGGAGGCAGGCCAAAGAAGGAAAGCAAGGAGATTTTGGGAAAGAAAGCATGCATGAGGAAAACAACAACTGGAAGGAAGAACAACATGCACGCATGCAGGGAAGAACTAATGACGGTAGGGTTAGGGTTTTGGTAATGTATTGTAAATGGATGAAGATCTAGAAATGTATAAATATATATACGTAGGTATCGTAAAGGGTTCAATTATTATTAGAGAGGGTTCAAAGTATTATTGAGCTTAGCTAGTATCTATGAGTTATTGCGATATGTAATATTTTGCTGTATGACCTATTTTTGTAAGTTGTTGAGCTAGAGAGGGTTGGGGAGGGTAGATATTGAGGGTTAGATCATAGGCTGAGGATCCTGGTGTGATCTAGTCCGCCTCATATAGATCTTACTCAACCAGGAAGATTTGTAAGCGCGCGGTGTTGTAGTACCAGAACGACTATAATAAAAGAGCTGAGAGCCAAATCTTTGTGGACGTAGCCCAGGAGGGGGTGAACCACGGTAACATCTGTGTTATGTGATGAATGAATGCATATATTTGTTGTCTTCAGTATTTATTT
The DNA here is from genome assembly GCA_009831015.1 of Picea engelmannii. Taxonomy (NCBI): domain Eukaryota; kingdom Viridiplantae; phylum Streptophyta; class Pinopsida; order Pinales; family Pinaceae; genus Picea; species Picea engelmannii. Next base: position 428,304 of record ML783307.1, on the reverse strand, counting down.
TTATGCCTAATGAATGAGTTTCTATATTTCCTGCGTATTCGCAAATGATGTTATATTGTGGTTATTGTGGTTACGAGTTATACTAGCGGTTCACTATACAATTCTCATATCTCGCACTCAATCCTAGGATGTAAACACATGAGTCTTATAGCCACCCATTAAATCTATCTCGAGTGAGACTGCACAGTGAATTATGTGTGCTGTATTACCTTCTGGTTTACCAGGAGGGCTGATAGTTTTAGAGGCTTTTTTGGAAACTCGAACATACATGAACCCTGGGTCAATACAAACTCAGATAGAATAGGAAAGAGTAACCAACAAATGTTTCCATTTTCGTTGGTAGGAACATGAGAGGATTGAGTAGATGAGATAGGCTGAGCAAGAGAAGAGTAAAGAAAAGAAGAAAGTAATGAGCTACTAGAAGGGGATGTTGAGACCGTGGAATCCCACAAAAGCAGAGATCAAAATTTGGCTAAAGACAAAAGAGATGGAGTTTGCACATAAAGACAACATAAACCCTAGAATAACACCTCACAAGTATTTTGAGAAATAAGTGTTTGTTGATTTGCATGAAGTCTTTCTCTACGATTTTCCACATCTATTGCCGGAGTGGATACTAAGGTTGAAGGATAACCATGCAACAAACCAGATTCGACCATTAGATTGGACTCTGGTATAGATTGAGCAGTTACAACAGGTCAACAACAAACTCACCCGTGCATTCGATTTTTGGCTTGACAGTATTGTGGCAGATTTTATAACAGAGTTTGCAGTCAACACAATGAAGTCATACAACACAATGGAGAAAGAGTTTCTACATGGACCCTGAGGAAGGTACATTCTATCGCTATATACTTCTATTAAGATACTGCTATATAACAAAGGTGTACTGACAATGACGTCAGACAAGTAAACTTCCCTGCGTGCATGGGGGAAGGGGGGAAACACTGACAGAAAGAGGAGAACTGGAAGGAGGAAAGGATAAGGGAAAGAAGGAGGAACCCTTGGACCCAATTATGATGGATGGTGACTAGATCAAGCAGATCATGGTGATAGCTAGAAAAGCGCGTAGCAGAGTACCCTACCAATACAAGGTGAATGCCAAGAAGAGAGCCATAACTACGAGGGACGGCTTGGCGAGTGATAAGGAAGAGGTAGAGGATCTCTGGGTTGTGGAGCAGATTGATGAAATACTACGCGAAACATATGAGAGGAAGACGAGAGGTCCAAGAATGGGAAGAGAAGGCAGCAATCCTATCCATATTAATGTCACTGTGGAACCCATTAAACCATGTGTGACTAATACACCAAAGAGAACACCACCGTTTAGACAATCGAAGTTTAGAGGTAGTTAGATAGTAGGAAGTACATCTACACAAGGAACAACAACTTGAGGAACCAGTTCAGGCAACACTAGCCAAGTATCTACACCGCATGGAGGTAGTAGTTTAACATTCAGAATGACATGACACGATCCCACCATCAGGTTACCAGAATTTCGAGGCGAAGCAACATAAGACCCTGAGAAAAATTTGTTCATTTGTGTAAATATCTGGGAAGCAAAATAGATCATTGATGAAGATACTAAACTTGTGCAGTTATCCATTATGCTAAGAGACCACGCATTAGACTGGTACATGAGTCTAGATACAAATAGTGCACCTGGGATGACAAGGACACTGACAGACATTAAGAAGCTACTGATTAATGAATTCCACAAGCCAAGCTCAGAGGATCAATACATGAACGAGATGATCGAAATAAGATAGAAACCAAAAGAATCTCTATGGGAGATTGATCATAAGGAGAAGGAGGTATTTAAGGAAGCCAAAAAATAATTTTAGAAGGAAGATATGGCATCTGTTAGCACCAGAAGTCACCCCTGGATTGCAGCAGGGATGAGCCTAATACCCATCAATTTGTATGTCACAGTAAATAAGTTTAAGGATGGTCTAATGGATGCAGTCTTGGGACAATATCACTTTAACTCAGAAAACTGGGTTGGAGATGCACAGATAAGTGAGGTCTTGATCTAACTTAAGCCAATAAAGTTGTGTAGTGGTGAGTAGGTAGAAGGAAGGAGAGAAAGTATGAAGGTATGCTCTGGACATCCGGTCTTCCAACAACCTTTGGAGGAAAATTCTCAGATACAAGATCCTATTAGATCTGAAAACTTCAAGAAACTAAAAACACTGCAACAACAGATATAGTCAAACCTACACTATACTATAATCACAACACCCGAATGGATCCTCCATGCCCGGGCTTTCAGAGTCAAAAGAAAAATATAAAGAAAGGAGTTGGCTGCCATTAAACAAGAAGTCTCAAGGATCAGTTCACAACCAAAGAACCAGAGACCTCATCAAAACATTACAATCGGGATCTTAGCTCTACCATCGACCCTAACAAAATGGAAAAAATGCCTACATATACTTAGAAATGGCTCTACTGCCTGAAATACGATCATGTCATACATTCAAGGCTTTACATTGATGAGATTCTCTGGTAGGCTGCGCATGTAGATGTTAGTCAGACTGCCCATGAAGTCTTATGTCGGATGCGATCTCTATTAGAGTGGGCTGACAATTTCCTCCTACGATTTGTCCCTCTCTAGCCTTATATTTAAGGGAGGAGACGATGTCTCACCCACCTTCCTTATTTGCATTAACTTATACCTCGGGATCAGAGAGGCTCAAGTCAACTCTACTCCTGAAAAACATGGTGGCCTTCCCTTGGATACTACTTCTTCATTGGACTGCTACAAGGGGACCCAGTCGATGGACGTGGATGAGACTTTTGGTGGGGACGATGGAGCCAACATTGTGAAGGTGAGACGAGGGGAACCCACGTGGTTAGGTGAGACAGATGGAGGGTGACATGTAAAGTGTGGGTGATGGAAGGTGTGCACACTGTGGTGGGACAGGTCAGAGGTGGAGTGGCATGGGGCGATGATGTGGGGGTAGATGCGAGGCTGCGGTAGTAGACGGGATGGGACCACCTACCAGGGAGGACGTGAATGGTAGGATACTTGGAAAGAGATGATAAGTGGGAGTGATAAAGGGCTATGGCCCAATGGTGAGTGGAGGACAGGTATAGAATAACGAGATGGGGAGTGGGAGCGGACGATGTGATGGGTGAAGGTGAGAGACGAAGTGGGAGACAGATGTTAGTAGGAGGCGGGAGCGGTAAGCGGAGGAGGTAAGTGGTATATCGGGGGGGTTAGGTGGTAAGAGGTTTTAGGAGGGGGGGGGGGTCCGACATCACGAGGATGTGCCATGATAGTGAGGGGCCCACAATCTAAAACCACCATATCAGACACCCCCCCTCGTTAAAGGCAGAACAACAAGGGGGGTGTCTGAAATGGAACCTGTGTCGTAGATATGAGTGCGCAGATATTGACCACCCAGATCAACGCTTTCCTTAGCATGATGTGCCTAGACATACAACTTAGGATAAGTGGGTTTTTAACCCATTCTTGCCACTTTTTAGCCAAAGGGGGGACATTTCTTGGGAAAAAACCCCCTTACAAACATATTTGATAACATTGGGATCCATGGGGGATGGCTTGTGTTATAACCCTAAATTGCACTATCCCTGCTTACCTGGCATCAGGCCTACTCATTGCCTTTCCTTGCCAAAGCCATGCTGAACAGACTCTTCAAAAACCTCCTCAATCAAGTAACCCGCACCCTAACTGAGCACTGGGCGCGTTGGGACGCTGGCAGGCCTTCTGCAGCATGTGTGTGAACGCTGGCTGGCCCACTACAGCCCGCGTTTACCTAACAAAGCAAAAAATCAGGAAAGTTTCCACCGGGACGAAGAGCTTTTTGTCAGTTAACTGGAACTCCCAGCCATGCATGGCCGAGAGTTCGCCTAAAACCCTAGCTCCTTCCAGCCTATAAAAGGAGGGGTAGGGGTACTATTCAAAAAGGAAAAATCATAGCAAAGAAACTCTGCCAAATTGCCAAGTCCGTTTTGTCCCAACCCTTTAGCCTTGCCTCAAGATTTAGGAGAAATTCAAGCAACAACAGTTGGAGGACAAAATAATGGAGGACAAAAGAAGAGGAGGAGCCCAGGATCAGGATCGAGGAACGATGGCCGGTCTCTGTAATCATTGTAAGTTGATTCATATTGAGATTAATGAAAAGATGCTTTTCCCGTCCCAAACACATGAGTCTTATCTATGTTATTTGATTTGTGTTTAAATCTCTAACCCTCTAGTAGATCAGTAGCATGCATGCGTAGTTTTGTCTTGATTGCAGGATCGCTTTGTGGAAGGAGCAGCAGCAGCAAGGAGATAAAAGCTCAACAGAGGATCTACTTCAACCGTCGATAAAAAGGTTAGTT
>ML783307.1:394924-410317 GCA_009831015.1 Picea engelmannii | reverse complement strand
TCGAGGAACGGTGGCCGGTCTCTGTAATCATTGTAAGTTGATTCATATTGAGATTAATGAAAATATGCTTTTCCCGTCCCAAACACATGAGTCTTATCTATGTTATTTGATTTGTGTTTAAATCTCTAACCCTCTAGTAGATCGGTAGCATGCATGCGTAGTTTTGTCTTGATTGCAGGATTGCTTTGTGGAAGGAGCAGCAGTAGCAAGGAGATAAAAGCTCAACGGAGGATCTACTTCAACCGTCGATAAAAAGGTTAGTTGATTCTTCCCATGTTTGCCTGAGAAAAAGGGTTATAGGTTTGGGTAGGAGGTTAAAAGTTATTCTTGAAGGGTCATGATCTGCATGCAAGTTTAAAGCCCTAGCTTGCTAGTCCGTAGGGTAGAAAAACCCCACAACAGCTTGCTCCCTGTGAGATGCCAAGAACTCTTCCGCAGTTTCAGTGCCTTTCTATTGGGTTATGGAGTCACTTGTTAAACTGAAAAACAAACAGGAAAACAATATTTACATATACAAGGGTGCAACCTATGGCTCAAGTAAAACATTTCTTTAGGAAATTCCCATTCACAGGGTCATTAAAAACTTCTTCACCCTCCAAGTTCTGCAACCTGTAAGTATTATTTGAAAATACTTCAAATATTGTGAAAGGCCCAATCCAGAGAGCTTCAAATTTGTTATGCTTTCCTCTGTCTTTCCTGGGTGCATCCCATTTAAGCACTAGATCTCCTAGCTGAAAATCTTCCTTTTTTGCCTTTTTGTCAAAGGATTTCTTGATCCTTTGCTGATGGTCCTGAGCCATGTCCATCACCTGATCTCTAGTCTGCTAGACCTCCACCAGTTGATGAATTATTCTAATCATATCACCAGGCTCTGCTTGATAATCCTGAAAGAATTTTGCTACGATTAAAGCCAACTGATAAGGAAAAACAACTTATGTCCCATACACAAGTTGGAAAGGAGAGGTGCCCAATGACCTCTTTTTCATGACTCAATCATCCCACAGGGAGAACTTGAGCTTTGAATCCCATGCCTTCTTGTTGTCTTCTAACAGTCTTTTAATAAGCTTGATCAAGATTTTGTTAGAGGACTTTGCCAGTCCATTGCCTTGGGGATAATAGGGAGTGTAGTGAATTAATGAAATCCCAAACTACTCACAGAACTTGATCAAAGGATCAGACTTGAAAGATGCAGGATTATCAGTGATGATTCTGCTAGGACAGCCAAACCTTGCAATGATATCCTTTGGGAATCTGATGATCACCTTGTGGGAAGCACTCCTTATGGGGATAACTTCTATCCATTTGATAAAATAGTATGTTGCAGTTAGGATCCACCCGTGTTGACCACTTGAAGGAGGATGAATTTCCCCAATGAAGTCCAACCCCCATTGTTGAAAGTGTCCTGAAGCTACTATGGGATTTAGTGGTAGAGATTTGAGCTGTTACTTTCCTAAGAATTTTTGACATTTGATGTAGGATCTGATTTTTGCACAGACATCTTTGAATAAAGTGGGCCAGTAGTACCAAACTCTGAGGATTTTGTAGGCTGTGGCCTTATAGAAATGGTGTCCCCCACATAGGCTACTATGGAAATCAAACATAATTTTTTGGGCCTCCTGTGGGTCCAGCCATCTCAGAATCACTCCTAGAGGGTCTTTCCAATACAAGACCTAGTCAATAAGGCAATACGTGACTTCTTTGAGCTTTAAATCTCTTGCCTTTCTTTTTACCATACCATCAGGGGGCCTCAACTCCTAGAAAAAAAACATAATATCTTTATACCAGGTACATTCTACTAATGGATGGGTTCCCTGAGGATTTTTATCAACGAACTCATCTTGCTGACCCTGTGAGCAGGTGTTGATGAAGTTTACCCCAAAGCTCTGCAATTGGATTCAACCATCATCTTGGATAAACCTTGGCCTTTAACTAGCTTGTTGGGTTTTATTTCCAGATCAAACTCAAGGATTTTGGCAATCCACTTGCTCCTTCTCCCGTCTATGTCCAGATGAATGAGAATGTCCTTCACAACAGTTGAAGGGACATAAGCAATAATCCTTGAATGAAGGACATAGATTCTGAAAGCCTTGAGGTATTTCACCAATGCATAGGCTTGCTTCTCCATAATGTCATATTTTATCTCTGCATCCCTCAATGCTCTACTAAAAAATGAGATAGGATGTTCCAATCCCTCAACATTTTTCTACAACAAAACAACTGCCATTGTATCAAAAGAAGCAAAAGAAAAAATCAGAAAATCCTTAGAATAGTCAGGACTGATAAGTACAGGTGCCTCAGTCAATGATTTCTTGATCTTCTTAAATGATTCTCTGGGATCAACTGTCCATTTTACTTCATTCCTCTTCCTGATCATGGCTATGATATGCTTCACCAATTCAACAAAATTTGAAACAAACCTCCTTAAAAAATTAACTTTGCCCAGGAAGGATTGGACCTCCTTCCTGGATCTCGGGGGTGACAGGGTTTGGATTTCTTCCAGCCTACTAGGATCAATCCTCACTCCTTCAACAGACACTATATGCCCCAATAATTTCCCTTCATAGAAAATAACAATTTCTTGGGATTCAGGGAAAGCCCGAACCTTATACATTTCAAGAAAAATTTCCTTAGATGATAGAAATTCTCTTTATCAGATCTTGAAAAAACTATTATGTCATCCAGATAGATGACCACAAATTTATCTTTCTCCCCAATGAAGGTGATGTCCATGGCTCGCTGAAAATTTTCTCCTGCGTTCATTAACCCAAAGGGCATTTTGGCATACATGAATGTGCCCCAAGGAGTGGTGAAATCTGTATTTTCTCTGTGCTCAAGTAAAAAAAAGATCTGATTGTAGCTGGAAAATCCATCAATCATGGAAATCTTGGATGCACCTGTTACCCTCTGCAGTATGTGTTCCATCTTTGGCAGCGGGTAATTTTCCTTCTTTGAGCTCCTGTTTAGATTTCTGAAGTCAGCGCAGAGCCTGATCTCTCCATTATTTTTTCTCACTGAGACCAGGTTGGCTACCCATTCTAAATATCTCAGGGGGAAAATGATTTGGTCATCCAACAACTTCTTTACCTCCTCCATGATAGGCAATAACATAGGATTTATATGTCTCAACTTCTGCCTAAATGGGTTGGATTCTTCCTTCAATGAGATCTTGTGCTCCATAACGCCGATGTCATATGTTTTGAGGTCTTCATAGGTCTAGGAAAACACATCAGCAAATTATTTTAATATATCAGTAAACTTGACCCTTTTCTCCTTTGACAAGCTATTAGACAACCTGACAAACTTGGGATTTTCCTTTGTGCCAATATTGCACTTAGATACATCAACATCATCATCTGGTCTCTTAGCCTTCACTGCCACATCGTTACTGTAAAAAATCCTTTCCAAAGGGACCAATCCCTTTGGAATATGATTACTTGGTAACTTTTCAATATGATGATTAACAACTGTGTTCAGAAAAAAAACAACATGGGAGTCCATGTCAGAATCAAGATCTTGATCAATATGTAATTATGAAAACTCATCAACAACCTCCATAAATATTTTGATTTCAATGTCATCCTCAAACACCTTCCAATGCTTGATGTTATCAGGTATGGAGGGCCTGTATTTTACTTCTGTATCATACCTGAGTTTAGGTGGTAGAGGGACACTGAAATTGCTCGCTGAGACAACCAAAGAATCAACCATTGCATTTTCTTCTCTAGGGATGAATGAAATGTTGAAAGTAGAGAAAAATATGTCAATTAGGTCCCACGCTTCATTTTTGTAACTCCTGAGTCGAGGGTGTTTGGAATGGTAAATATTTATGACTTGTTGAATAATCAACTCGGCATCACCAAACACTGCTAGCCTTTCAATCCCCATATCCTTTGCAGATCTCAAGCCCAAAACTAGGGATTCATACTCTGCCACATTGTTGGTAGCTTCAAATTCTAATTTGTATGACATATGTATGGCCTCATGAGAAGGGGAAACAAATACCACTCCAACACCAACACATTCTCTCGAAGAATCTCCATCAAATAACATCTTCCACACAACAGTAGTTGGGGGAGGTACTTCATGAAAATAAACGGGTTGCTTTCTGATTTGAAGAGAAACCTTAGGAACATTAGTGAGATGTAACAAGCTAGATCCTAAATCAGTATCAAGGGAAAAAATAGGATGATTGGTGGGGTCTGCTTCATCACTGATGATGTAGGCCAGCTGAGCTTCTCTGTATAGTATTCTGTGCTGCCCCCCAAAGAATGGAATGGTAGCATATGTGAGGTCCATATGGAATGTTCCCCCAAGCCTTTTTATCCAATATCTTGACAATAGCATGCCAAACATGGGAGGAGCATCAACCACCACAATATCCATGACCACACTTTTCATGGGCAGCTGAAAAAAGGTTACCACCAGATCTTTGATGACCCCAAGACATTGTACCCTCCTAGATTCAAATGAATACAAGTCATGGTAATCTTTTGTGACTTCCAGCCCAAGTTCTTCCATGACAGTTTTGGGCATGAGATTATGTGATGCTCTTAAATCCATCAGACAATTATGCAACACCTTATCATGTATGTTTAATGATGTGTAGAAGGGAGGGGATGAATCATCTCTATCTTCTACCATAGGTCTTGAGTTGACTGCTGGATTTTCATCTTGGAGATTTACTGAGTCTGTGGAATGGCAAGATGGCTCAGATTGCAATAGTTTATACATGGATTTTTTGAAGTCTTCATGTTTAACCAACTCTAAAAGGGGCACATGGATCCTGATTTTTTGGATTTCATGATCAAAACTAAAGGAGGAAGGGGGCTTTAGAATTTATCTCACCTCTGGGACAAGGTCTTTGGCTATTGGAGAGAGATTCTGAGTTTTCTTTTCCTTGGCGATATTTGCTGCATGCTTAACAAGTTTCTCTGCTATGAGAGGCTGATCATGGGTGTCAAACTTCCCTTATTTCTTTTTTGACCTAAGGTTATATTTATTGGGACTGCTATCATTTGTTTTATCCCCCTTACTCAGCTCATTTATTTGACTGCTCATGAGGAATTCTTCGTATGCAGATTGAGTTAAATGAGGAGATGGGGAGGTGTCCTCAATACAATGAATTTCAGGGTCTAGCTCTTCTTCTTCCTCTTCCTTATCAATAACAAGGTTGTTTTGAAAAGGAGCCTGGATTTTCTGATCATTTCTATCTCTATCCCTTTGTTCCCTTGGCATAATATGAGGAGGATTGTTGTTCACCCTCCTGAAGTTGCCTCTATTTTCCATATTTTGGTGATTTCTGTATGTCGACTTCCCCTCCATTTTCATTTTCTCCATCTTTGCAGACAGGGAATTTACCATTTTGGTCAATTCATCCACTTGAGGGTAAGATGCAATAGAACCAAAGGTTAAAGCCTCAGATCTCCCTCTTCCCTTGTCTTGGTCAAATTTGATTATGAGCCTGTCAACTGCCAACACATTGGATTCTACTTCCAGGGATGCATCTTTCATGTTAGCCAAGGAAGTATCTCTTCTTTCTTTGAGTAGGAGGAAAAAATTAGGGTCGAAGGTGCTAACATAAGTTATTTTGGTAGAGGCTTCTGTGGGTTTTATCTCAGCAGGGATCTTATTGTACATCTTATTGAATCTTTTGGGGAAGTTAGAGATAGATTCCCCCTCTTTTCTCTTCAAGGAACCAAACTCTGTAATATAGTACATGAAATCATTTTTATCCCTCCACTGTCTCAAGAAGGCATCATCTAGAGCCTCAATCCCAGCAATATACCCAGGAGTCAATCCCCTAAACCAATTTCTAACCTCTCCATAAAGGCTCTAGATAAAGACTCTCATCCATACATCTTCAGTTTCAATGTTCAGGTTGTCTGCATAACTGTAGAAAGAAACAAGGTGCTCCTCAGCAGTGATGTCTTCCTCTCCAGTGAACTTGGGCATATATTTTAGGTAATCTCCAGCAGGGAGAGCATTCATGGGATGAGGTAGGACTAGGGGGGCATATCTTGCAGCCACTATGGCATCCATTCGATTTCTGAGAGGATTAGAACTAGCCATACATATATTAGGTGGAGGAGAATGAGGAGATGAGGGTGTTCGAACAGGGGAAACTGGAACCGAGCCTCTTAGATGAAAAGGAAGTAGTAAAGGATTAGGAAAAAAGGCTTCAAAGATTGAGGGAGCATAGGTTTCCCTCTTTGGAGAAACACCAGGAGAAATAGGAGGAGGGATGTTGAAAACTGGAGTGGGTAAATATTTCGAGGTTTGGGGTTTGAGCCAAGGTGCTACTTCAGGGGAAATGGGAGTGACAAGGATTCCTCTCTCTAGTCCAGAACCAGGAGGAGGAAACTCGACAGGAACACTCCCAAAATTTAAAGTTCTAGAAGCTCCAACAGAAGGTATAATAGTAGGATGAGAAGTGGAAATTGGAATTATTACAGGAGGAGATTGAAAATCATCAGAAATACCTGGTTCAACAACAAAAGTACCTTATCGAAGGGATTTTCCCTTTCTGACAAGCTTCTCTGGATTTGCTTCAGGTGTTGTCAAGGGCAATTGAGGGGTGGACCTCGTATGTCTGCCTCTGGAAGCCACAACTGCAACAATAGGTTCACCACAGTGGAGTTGTCACAAAGGAGTCACCAGGTGAACAATAGCAATTTTGGAGGGCTCTGATGCTTGATGCACCTTCAGAATCAGAGGCTCAATGTCGTTCAATCCCAGGGAAAATATTACACTTCGTCCCCAGAAATGACGCCAGAAATGTTATCACTAGAAGTCACCCTTGGATTGTAGCATGGATGAGCCTGATACCCATTAGTTTGTATATCACAGTAAATAAGTTTAAGGATGTTCTAATGGATGCAATCTTGGGACAATATCACTTTAACTTAGAAAACTGAGTTGGAGATGCGCATGTAAGTGAGGTCTTGATATAACTTAAGCTAGTAAAGTTGTATAGTGGTGAGTAGGTAGAAGGAAGGTGAGAAAGTATGAAGGTCTAATCTGGACATCCAGTCTTACAACAACCTTTGGAGGAAAAGTCTCATATACAAGATCCTCTTGGATCTAAAAACTTCAAGAAACTGAAAATGTTGCAGCAATAGATATAGTCAAACCTACACTATACTATAATCATAGCACCCGACTTGATCCTCCATGCCCGGGCTTTCAGAGTCATAAGAAAAATATAAAGAAAGGAGTTGGCTGCCATTAAACAAGAGGTCTCAAGGATTAGTTCATAACCAGAGAACCAGAGACCTCATCAAAACATTACAATCGGGAGCTTAACTCTACCATCGACTCTAACAAAATGGAAAAAATACCTACATATACTTAGAACTGGCTCTTCTACCTGAAATGCGATCATGTCATAAATTCAAGGATTTACATTGATGAGCTTCTCTGTCAGGCTGCACATGTAGACGTTTGTCAGACTGCCCATGTAGTCTTTTGCCAGACGTGATCTCTATCAGAGTGGGATGACAGTTTCCTCTTGCGATTTTTCCCTCTCTGGCCTTCTATTTAAGGGAGGAGACGATGTCTCACCCACCTTCCTTATTTTCATTAACATCTACCTCAGGATCAGAGAGGCCCAAGTCAAATATTCTCTTAAACAATGTGGTGGCCTTCCCTTAGCTACTGCTTCTTTGTTGGACTGCTACGAGGGGACCCAGTCGATGAACGTGGATGAGACTCTTGGCGAGGACGATGACGCCAATGTCATGAAGGTGAGACGAGGGGTGCCCATGTGGTCAGGAGATATAGATGGAGGGTGACATGGAAATTGCGAGCGACGGAAGGTGTCCACATTGCACTGGTATAGGTCATAGGTGGAGTGGCATGGGGCGATGATGTGGGGGTAGATGTGAGGCTATGAATACAGACAAGATGGGACCACTTGCCAGGGAGGACGTAAACAATAAGAAACTTGGCAAGATATGATAGGCGGGAGTGATAAGGGGCTATGGCCCAGCAGTGAGTGGAGGAAAGGTGTAGCATAACAAGATGGGGATTGGGAGTGGATGATGTGATTGGCAGAGGTGAGAGACGGAGTGGGAGACAGATGTCAGCAGGAGGTGAGAGTGGTAAGCGAAGGAGGTAAGTGGTATATCGGAGGGGGGAGTAGGTGGTAAGAGGTTTTAGGTGGGGGGGGGTCTGACATCATGGGGAGGTGCCATGATAGTGAGGGGCTCACAATCTAAAACCACCATATCGGACCCCCCCCCCCTCGTTAAAGGCAGAACGATGGGGGGGGGTGCGTTCGAAATGGAACCTGCACCATAGATCTGAGCATGTAGATCTTGACCGCCCATATTAACACTCTCCTTAGCATGATGCGCCCGAGCATACAACTTAGGATAAGTGGGTTTTTGCCCATTCTTGCCACTTTTTAGCCAAAGGGGGGCCATTTCTTGGGAAAACACCCCCTTACGAACATATGTGATAACAACGTCGACTTCAACAACACAACAAAACAAGGAAGCACTAGAGTACGATATGCCTCCATTATTGGATCATGCCAACGAAATGCAACCCGTGGGACAAGTAAGTACAATCAAAGGCTTTTTGCAATCATGTGTAAAATTATTAAATGACCCATCATCTGTGAAAATATTGCAAAATATACTAGAAAAATGTAGCATCGAGACGAAAGAAAAACTAGAACCAAAGATAGTCAATCAACTACATACAAGGAGAAGAACGAGTAGGGAGTTCAGAATGAATGCCAACATTGGAGATTTCAACATGGTAGATATCATACTGGATCTAGGATCTCAAGTGAATGTATTACCAAAGAAGACATGGAAATGTATGGGAGAGCCCACATTAGGATACTCACCTGTTCAACTGAAACTAGCAAACCAAAACTGAGTCCTACTAATTGGTACACTGAAAGGAGTGACAGTAGACCTGGATGGAGTGCACACTAAAGCAAATTTGAAAGTCATTGAAATAGTGCACGACACAACAACTTACCCAACATTTATTGGTATAGATTGGGCGTTTGACAACCAGGCCATAATCAACTTGAAAACAAGGAAAATGACATTTGAGTCAGGATAATATAGAGTCATCGCACCATTAGATTCTTCATAAGGGGAGAGGTTCATAGAACCTATGTGCTTAGACTTAGAGAAAATCAACCAGTTATACAGAACAACTTCGAGTGATGAGGATTACATAAACCCAACTGCAGATGGGATACTCAATTGGCGGAGCATTGCTTCATGTGCATCAAACTTAGATACATGTTTAGAGAACTAGCAATAAAGGTTACACAAAGTATCCACGAGAATATGTGAACGAATAGATCGCGCAGTAATATGGGTAAGAACAAAGATAAGGGAACCACCTAGTTTCCACAGAGTAAACGATTTGGAAACATTCTTGGCACAATATGAAGAAGAAGTATTAGAGAATCAAAGACTATTATCACTTGATATATCACTCAAGGCCACACCTGCAAGATGGTGGGGCGCAAAAAAAGTGAAAATCACAGATTGGTACCAATGTAAACGGTTACTGTGCATAAGGTTCGATGCAAAACAAAAAAACAACAAGCAACAGAGGTACGATGGACAAGGGGAACTAGTGGAACACTTGGAGAAGTGTAGAGCGTTGTGTAAAATTACACCCCTAGAGGAATGGCCTCATCATTTCATACACACTCTAGAGGGCATACCATCAAACTGATATACAAACTAGAAATTGCGCAAAGGAACTGTGACCTGGACGACATTGCAACATAATTTTACAGTCACTTTCTCATTTGAGCATGAGAACCCCAACATAGATGCAACTCTCAAACAAATAAGAGGAGTGATATTCATCAAAGAACCGAAAGCCAAGCTCATAACAGAAGAACAACAGTGGAACAAACAGATAGTTAAGGAATTGTTTTCATGCTACCATGTGAAAGAGGAAGCACCAGATTAAGACGATCCGCACGATATTCAGATAGAAGAAGAAGAAGGAGAAAGAGAAGTGGAAGGACCACCTATAGAATCAAAATTTATTGTCGCACCGATCAAGGTAAATAAAGTCAACATTGTGACAATTGAGTATCCCAAAATGGCCAGCATTGGAGATTACTGGGATGAGCAAACAGTAGAAATCATAACAGAGTTATTGCGTGAGTACAACGACTTTTTTCCCACAACATTTATAGAGATGAAGGGTATAGATGGAGAGCTAGGAGAAATGAAGATGCCACTCAGACCAGAAGAGAGATCGATAAAAAAATGACCATACAGACTGAACCCAATATATAAGCAGAAAGTCAAAGATAAGATCGACAGGATGCTCGAAGTCGGAATCATAGAACTGGTCAAAGAATCATAATGGATAAGCCCAATGGTAGTGCAGGACAAGAAACAAGGAGGGATAAGGATATGCGTTGACTTGAGAAAGTTGAACGATGAATGCCTACATGACCCATTCCCTACACCTTTCACGGATGAAGTGTTAGAGAATGTAGGTGGACATGAAGCTTACTCATTTACTGATGGATTCTTAGTCTACCATCAGATCAAGATAGCACATGAAGAAAGATACAATACCACATTTGTAACAAAATGGGGATCCTACCAATACAAAGTCATGCCCTTTGGACTAAAGAATGCACCGATAATATTTTCAAGAGTAGTCATCGTCATGTTTAAAGAATTCATCCATCAGTTCCTAGAGGTATACCTAGACGACTGGAAAGTCTATAGTTTGTTGAAATACCATGTAGAAGTCTTACGACTGATGTTATAAAGATGCAGGCAGTGTCAGGTATCACTTAATATAAATAAATGCATATTCAAAACATCGTTTGGGATACTATTGGGCCATATAGTATGCAAACAAGGTTTACTAGTAGATCCTGCAAAGATCGTAGTAATTGTTAACTTACCACCACCAAAAACAGTTTGTCAAATAAGAGCGATATTGGGACACACAGGATACTACAAGAAATTTATCAAAGGGTATGTACAAATTACTACACCAATGGAAAAATTGTTAAGAAAGGATACAAATTTTCAGTGGAACGATGAGTGTCAACACGGTCTGGATACCCTAAAGGAAAAGATGGTCACCACACCAATATTAGTATTTCCAGACTGGGAGAAGGCATTCCATGTGCATGTAGATGAATCAACCATAGCACTTGGAGCTATCTTGGTGTAGTGATCCGAATGGATCTTCGCACTTGAAAGAACTTCGTAATTTGCGCCATGTTGATTTTAAGGTGGTGACAAAAGTGTTTAAGTGACGCTTTCTTGAGTTTTATTTCTCACGCATTTAATTATGCATTTGTGGGAAAAATACTTCATTCATTTTTCATATTAGTTTGATTAATGCTTTATGAAGTGCTCATGAATTTAATTATGCATTTTATGATCTTTAATAACTCATGCATTATTATTATTCATTTGTAATTAAAATGATTAATATTTGTGAGAGAAAATTTGTCTCACATATTATTCATTTATTAATTATGGAAATTGGTTTTCATGTGAGAAACCACCTCACACCAATTTGCCATTTTTTTCTCAATTGTAGGTTGAGAGAATCAAGGGCATGGTTGGAAAGTCTTTGGGTGGTTTTGAGAMTTTTCYATTTTTGAGMCTAAGATGGTTGARGATCCTACTTTTAAGGATCTTGTTTTTTCCTTCTTTGTAAWTCAGATCCTACAATTGTGGATCTTGTAATTAATGCTCTTAGTTGGAGAGTGAGTAAGGAAAAACTATATATATTCCTTATGTGAGCCATGTTGRAGRGAGAAGRAAGGAGAGAKTGCTTAGCTATTGAAAKCCATAGTGCTGAGCTAATGAAGAGCCATAGTSCTTGAATGTAAGAGAGYTTTGAGAGCTCACTTTGAAKAMGGAATATAGAAGATCTGCATTCCAGTTGGAGCAGKTYCGGAGACATAGCCCCAGAGGTGGAGGGGTGAACTCCGTTATCAACATCGGTTGTCTCTCTCTTATTTGCCTTCATGTGTTTTTCTCTATTCTATGTTCATTTACTTATGTTTATGTGTTTTAATACATTATGATAAATGAACTAATATGCTCAATAAAACCTGTATAAGCCATAGTCAATTTAAAGATCCTCACATTGTAAACATTTGGGAGAGTAGTACTCAACCCGTTTACGGATCAAGTGGTATAAGAGAAGGTGATTGCTTTGCAGGATGGGCAGAGGAGCGAAGCACGCTGAAAGAATGCAAGAGTTGCAAGAGATCAATGACAACATTCAAGCTGACAATGCAGAATTGAGAAGACTTTTGCAAGTAGTTGAAGAGGAGAAGCAGGAGCTTCAAGAGATGATACGAGCCAAATAAGAGTTATTGGCTAAGTTGCAGAAGGTTGAGAAGATGGATGCTGCATCTCAAACTGAGGTATATGATGTTTCTTCATGTTCTATTTTCTCTCCATATGAAACTAATGTTGGCATGAAGATCCTCACGAAGATGGGGTATAGAGGAGGTGGACTTGGCATTAATGGTCAAGGAGTCACCCAGCCATTGGAGGTTGTACCAAGATAACCATTTGAAGGCTTGGGTTATGGACATGAAGATAAAGGAGAATGCTCAAAAGTTGTTGAAACGAAAGCCATCTCTTCACCACCGGATTCCAAGAAGGGAATCAAGATAGTTAGTCCTCATCAGTTCAAGGACAAGTTAGGAAGGTATAGCAATTATTCAAGTTTTTCTTTTGCATATAAGATAAATGATTGCTTCCATAGATCTTCTAACCGTGATGTAGTTAAGCATCAAACAAAGAAAATGTGGGTTAAGAAGACGGATGTGTCCATGAGAAGTGAGATCAAGTAGAAGAAGAACCTTACGTATCCTCCTGCAAGGAATGTACAGCTGAATGGAAAACAAAGGAATTTCTGCAAAATTAGTGGCCATTGGGAGAAGAAGTACTGGAAATTGCACCCTGAAATTTGCCACAAGTCAAACAAGCAGAATGTAAAAGAGCCTGTGAAGAAAGAGTCTACATCCACCATTGAAAAATCACGATTATGAGATGAAAGTGCTTGGTTCTGGTTCGGTAAGCAGTTCATAATGTTTCTGCAAGTTTTATTTCTGCTATGTTGCAAAATTTCAAGTTTTATGGGGGCAGGTATCTCCCTTTTGATGGAAAATACTAAATTTTTTTATGACTTAGAATCAAGAAGTAATGGCGTCATTGCGAAGGGTTGGATGAGAGGAATCCAATGGCGTGAAAATCGCACCAAACGGCCTCCGGATAAGAAATTTGCCTCTTATCTTGGATATGGTCGATGACCACAACCTTCCTTATCTTCCTCCCAACTGTCCCTGGTCGCCATTTATCTGCTTTCCTTACCCTCAGTGGGAAGGATTATACTGGGAACAAAACTCTCCAATGATTTACTGCTGCCACTCTTGAGCATGGAATGCGACCTCCAGTTTCACCAAAATCTGAGTGGCGTGAACTGATGGATGAAATGGTTGTTGGAGCTCGCGAGGGTTCTTAGATCGGGAGGGATTAGCGTCCTTCAAAAACTCTAATTCCACAACTTCAAAAGTCAGGTTTACCAAAAAGACACAGATTTGTTCTCCAAATTGTCTAAGGGCCAATCTCCCAAGTTCATGGTGTTTGCCTGCTCGGATTCTCGAGTACGCCCTTCCCATGTCCTCAAATTCAATCTGGGGGAGGCTTTCGTCATGCGCAACATCACCAACATGGTTTCTCCCTACGAGAAGAATGAATATCTAGGTACAAGTGCTACCGTAGAATATGTCGTTATGCATCTCAAGGTGGAGCATATATTGGTGATGGGCCACAACTGTTGCGGAGGAATCAAGGCTCTCATGTCAATTCCAGACAACGGTGTCACACAAACGACTTTCATTGAAAATTGGATAAAGATCGGAAAAGAAGAAGGTTGCGCAGAAGGACAATCTCATCGACGAGGATAGTTTGATTCGTGGCCTGATTTTCTGCATGAAAAGATCGATTTGGCTAGTTTGAGCCGCGGCCCGATTTTCTAGATATTTTATTAGAAATTTCTCCAGAAACCCCAGGAGTCGAAAACCCTTGCAAGCTGGTGTTGATCGAGGGTATCAATTAATGGCTAGATGATACGAGATCACACATCTTGTCTATAGTGACCATCTTTCCACCTGGATGGCGCAGATCATGCTTCATCTATTTGGAGATTTTACTCGGATTTTTAAATCCAATTGATTCCCATATATCGAGGATTTTGTTTTTTGGTGTTTGGAGAGGTCAGGCCATGGATGGTTTATAGTGCACTCATACCTTGTTACACACTTCAGGTTTACTAGGGTCCATGACAATAATGCCGATGGGATTTAAAGCTCAATGTTTTTTTGTGCGACGAGGTATGATCTAATTTGAAAACCATTTTTTATAAGATTTCCATATGCATGTAGTGGGATTTGGTTTTTTCACCACTAGTGAAATCGAAAATTTGGCACATAAAAATTGCCTTCAAAATTTGATGTAATTGCCATGTAAAGGCCACAGTTTACCTAGTGCATATTTTGGCCATGATGCACATTTTTGTAATGGGTACATAGAACCATAGAAGTTTCCCATTGGTGAATATCTCGACATTTGAGTTGGCATAAGAATTGCCATTAAAACTTTATGTAAAGATGATTATGAAGAATTGAAAAAGGCTTGTTTAGCCACTCTTACGTGAGGAAGAGTGAGAGGCGTATTATTGCGCATTAAGCCTTGTTGGCTTCTTTGTAAGAGTTGATTGAGGCATTTTTTCCTAAGCCTATTTCTAGCATTTTCATGTAAACTTGACCAATGAGTGTGGTTATAAACTCTTGGCAAGTGTTTCAAAAAAAATGTAAACAAGTATGATCAGTCACAGATCCAGGTTATCATCGATTACAGGTTGCAACTTTAAGCAGTTGCAGATGTGGACATTTGCATTCTGATTCCAAAGAACATAGGTGAAGGAGTGTTGAGGGGATGTGCCTTTTTCAGGCATTTGCGTTGCAGCAGTTGCAGGTGTTGGTGTTGCGTTTTGATTCCGAAGAACAGGGGTGAAGGAGTCTTCAGGGAACATGCCTTTCAGAGACATTTGCATGCACTTGATGATGGATTGAAGCTGATACTT
Source organism: Picea engelmannii (assembly GCA_009831015.1). NCBI lineage: Eukaryota > Viridiplantae > Streptophyta > Pinopsida > Pinales > Pinaceae > Picea > Picea engelmannii. The sequence goes on along the minus strand of ML783307.1, from coordinate 395,188 downwards.
TTGGAGACCAAAAGTTTCTTTTGTGGGGAGGTGTGATCCAAATGGATCTCTGCACGTGAAAGAACTTCGTAATTTGTGCCATGTTGATTTTAAGGTGGCGAAAAAAGTGTTTAAGTGATGTTTTCTTGAGTTTTATTTCTCACGCATTTAATTATGCATTTGTGGGAAAAATACTTCATGCATTTTTCATATTAGTTTGATTAATGCTTTATGAAGTGCTCATGCATTTAATTATGCATTTTATGAGCTTTAATAACTCATGCA
>ML783307.1:325569-394328 GCA_009831015.1 Picea engelmannii | reverse complement strand
CTACAATTGTGGATCTTGTAATTAATGCTCTTAGTTGGAGAGTGAGTAAGGAAAAACTATATATATTCCTTATGTGAGCCATGTTGAAGGGAGAAGGAGGAGAGAGTGCTTAGCTATTGAAAGCCATAGTGCTGAGCTAATGAGGAGCCATAGTCCTTGAATGTAAGAGAGTTTTGAGATCTCACTTTGAAGAAGGAATGTAGAAGATCTGCATTCCAGTTGGAGCAGGTCCAGAGATGTAGCCCCGAAGGTGGAGGGGTGAACTCCGTTATCAACATCGGTTGTCTCTCTCTTATTTTCCTTCATGTGTTTTTCTCTATTCTATGTTCATTTACTTATGTTTATGTGTTTTAATGCATTATGATAAATGAACTAATATGCTCAATAAAACCTGTATAAGCCATAGTCAATTTAAAGATCCTCACATTGTAAACATTTGGGAGAGTAATACTCAACCCGTTTACGGATCATGCAGCCAGGAGCGGGAGACTTGGATCACCCGATAGCATTTGGGAGCAGAAATCTATCAGAATTAGAGCATAACTATAACACTATAGAAAGGGAAGGACTAGCTATGGTATACGCACTGCAAAAGTTCATACATTACTTATTGGGAAAACACTTTAAGATGTTCATAGATCATTCAACCCTTAAATGCCTAGTCAACAAGCCAATGTTGGGGGGGGGGGAGAATCTATTGATGGTTACTACTATTTCAAGAATTTGATTTTGAGGTAATAGTCAAGCCAGGAAAATTGAATGCTGGACCTGACCATCTATCAAGGGTCACAAATGGAGAAGAACCTACCAACTTAGAAGACAACTTCCTGGATGCACAATTAGTCTTAGTCTAGATCACTGATGAATACTTCACAGATATCATTTAGCACTTGATCATAGGTACTGTGCCACAAGAATATAACACCATGAAGAAGAAAAACCTGGTAATCCACGGTGCAAACTATCAACTGATTGCAGGAAACGTATACAAAATGGGTGCAGATAACATCTTGCAAAGGTACATGTTAGAGCACACCATATCAACCACAGGCAAACGACATAGTGGAAGCATTTAACAAAATCCTTGAGAATGTGCTGACAAAGATCTGTAACGTCAACATGGACGATTGGGACCTCAATGTACCAGTAGTATTATGGGCCTACAGGACTACATGAAAAAATTTGATAGGGCACACGCCATTTAAACTGGTCTATGGACAAGAAGAAGTGGTGCCATTATAATTTTTAGTACCCATCTTGCGCATAGCAACAATCACAAATATGAAAAAATGAGGCGCAGTATAGGAGAGAGTAAATTAGTTAATGACCATGGAGGAAGACCGGATCTTAGCAGGGTTCCACCAACAAGTTCAGAAAGCAAGGGAACAATCTTGGCATGATAGACACATCAAAAAGAAAACGTTCAAGGAAGGAGACCTAGTATTAATGTATGACAAGAAATCGTTTCAACACCTAGGAAAACTAAGAATGCATTGGTTAGGACCGTATGAAGTAAAATCTATCATAGATGGAGGAGATGTAGAGTTGAAAGACTTATCGGGCGCAAAACTCAGAGGGAGGATTAATGGGAGCCGACTGAAGCCATACAAGGACAATCGACCACCCAACACGCAGTGAAAAAAAAACTGTATATTAAAAAGAACCAACAGACGCACAATGCACTAGAGACAGAAAGGGAATGCATATGTAGAACCACAAACTTGGCAAGGAGGAGGAAAATGACCACGTAAAAAGGGAAACAAGCAGTAAACAAAAAAATGACAAAAGTAGTATGAAAGGATGGGGTTAGGTGGAATTGAAGGTTGGAAAGGACTAATGGGACACCACATTAATCACGCCAACTAGATTCAGCAAGGAAGAGTAATGGAAAGTATGAAAAAATCAAAGGTGCATTGAACCCAAAATTAAGGAAGCGTCCTCGACAAGCTTCATGCGAAACCCATAAAACACACGGGCATGAGAGCAAAGAGTCCATTTGTGAAAATGAGAATAGACAAAGAGAGATAGAGGCTAAGGAGTATAGAGAGAATTTCACAGAAGACACAGAGGCCATTCAAACTTAGCAAATGATCGACATTCACCACCATGGAACCACCAAAGCAAGAAGAAGAAAGCGAGAGTGCCAGACACCCTAGAGTTAGAACCAGATGATGGGTACAAATGGAAGAAGGAAAACAACAACCTCCGGAGGTCGTCAATGTTGACAAAATCCTATCTCCAGACACAACACCAACAAACCCCACACATGTAGTGGAAGAAACCCAACAACCAGCACCAGAGAACATGAATATAGATAAACCAACAAAGGTATAGGAGCTACAGAACCAGGACACATAAACCCTGAAGGAGGTGCAACCAGAGAACACCGAAGTAGCTCCGAGAGTCAACGAAACGACGCCGAATCTGGAAGCAGTAGTTGACCCAGATGATTCTCAAACCACCGTGTCAGACCACCCACCAGAATGAACAATAGAAGATGTCATGGGTTGGATGGAATGGTATTCTGAAAAACAACCGAGGGCCGTTGGAACCTCGATCCAGCCACCACTGCCAAAGAAAGACAATAAACAAGTACTTATGTCACCTCACAATAAACTTGTCACAACCCTCGTTTTACCACATATACCAGATAGTGTATGGGTGGAATCAAGCTTATTAGGGAATATTAACAAGCTAAAATATTCAAACCATGATGTAGCAAACCCAGACAAGTTTCCATAATTTTTAAAGAGAGTATACTTGGAGACTGTGGGCGTAAATATGGTTGGGAAACCAATGTATCAACCACTCCGATGGGCAATAGGGTTGGAGAAAACCAAAATTTTAGGTCTATTGGACCTACCACATTTTGGCAGAGGTCAGTACGCAAGTGCACGCATCAAACAGTTTTTAGCAGTCAAACATGAGAGAGACATTTGGTTGGAGAAGCTCATCTCTATAGACGTAGAGCTTATTGCGAACATAATAGGATTTCCATCCCAGGGCATGGATCTCGCATAGTTTCTTGACAATAAATCCAAGGAGAAAGCACTAGTGGAAGAGATGAAGAAGAAGTATGGTATCGACAGGGGGACATGATGAATCATTATCAAGAGGATCAACGATGTTGCATCACAATTGGGCACAAAAACTTATCCTGTAATTTGCTACCAAAATGCTGAAGGGAGGAAGTTTTGGCTGGGGTTGTCGCAGTTGTAGCTCAATGCATCGAGGGTACCATAGTGAGCTGGGCACCCTACCTCTTGAAATTGTTCCTGGACAACTGCAAGGATGCATAGGACCTAGGAACAAAGTTTCACTATTCATGGCTAATCATGTTAATAGCCTTTATGGGATGGAGGGAATCAAGATATGTAACTTTTGGTATAAGACCCAAACTGAATCAGGGAGTAAGATACTTATTATTGAGAGCCACGTCAGATGATAAGAAAAAAAGGATGAATGGATCCATATTTGAAGGATACCTACGTGACCTATAGGAATCCATCTCCAACATGTGGAGGATTACACCATATGATGTCACGCGGTATAGGGACATCTCCAACTTCAAGGCCACATGACATACAATGTGGATATAGGCATGAAAGGATCCCAATAAACAGTGGCTACAGATGCGCTATTGTATCACAGAGGGTGACATCGACATTGTGATCAAAGATTGGGAAGATGAATGGAGGATTCTAGTCCTCACCCAGGACTTGCTAGAAAAAACAACGGAAGAAGAGGCAGGGCAGGGAGAAACACAACCTCAGGAAATCAAAGTTCCCAAGAAATGAAGGACGATCCAAACAAAAACAACACAGATAAACGAGGGCACAACAAAGATGGGGGCCCATAAGGGGAAGAAGGACACTACACAACCAACTCAAGTGCAGCAGAAACAAGCTGAGGTAGTGTAGGGGATCGTACCAAGTCCCAACTCACAGGAACTAGGTGGGAATAAGAGGCTAACCATGCAGATAGGAGGAGAACACAAGAAAATGAAGGCACATAGAACACCTCCAGAATATACAATCACGGAGGATGATGGGGAAATGATAGCCCTAATGGTCTAAGATCCAAGAGGAGCTGGTAGAAATGAGACAGTTCCTCAAGAAGCTCAGGGAAGCACAACCATCAAGCAACATCATGGGAACAGGTCCATCAACACCATAGACAGAGGAAAGAGTGGAAGAAGAAGAGCGCGATCCAATCCATACAATACTGCAATCGAGCGAAACATTCCACATCATACCTAGTATGTTGCGTATGGATGAGTTCATGGGGAAAACACCCCTAAAATACTTATCTCTAATCCAACTGGTCTTCACACGGATGCCATCCAAGGCTCTACACAAGTTGCAGGTCAGCGTAAACCATGAGGTACAGTCTCATGCACACAAAGGCTTACTTGAATTGAAGCAGGCAACAGAGAAGCATGATGTGTTGGAAATAATCTATGAATAGGATAAGTTGGAGACCCAAGAAGAGAGGGAGCGCGCAAACAGATTGGAATGAAAAGTGGCAGGAACTTACGAGAAGATTCCACAGACTGCACAGAGGGATGAACTTAAAACAACAAAAAATATTGATCAGATTGTGTAGGCAATCGATCAATATCAGAAGGAGATTGAGAATCTCAGGGAACAACTCACACCCACCACTCCACCAACAGTGAAGGAGAATAGGAAGAAGGAAGAAACATAGCAGCTGCAGGAGATAGAACAACGGGTCAATGAAATAGTCGACTTGCTCGATAAGGCATCACAACTTTGGACTAAGTTAGAGGAGGATCAACAGGTCCAAAAGTGGGAGAAGGAAGAAGAAAGGATCAACACAGTGACCCAAGACCTCAAGCAGAGGCAGAATACAAGGGCCATCATAGAGTGCATCAAACAGGCACAAGACATGAAGAAACTACAGGTAGAACTCACGACTGCACAAACACATAAACATGAGCATCAGGCTCAAATGGAACTGCTTCAAGAGCGGGTAGCAGAAGCCCTGACATAGGTAGAGGAATCCAAAACACAGATAGCACAGACCCAGGCAGAGTGCACAGGATTGATAAGTGACAAAGTTCCAAGCCAGGTAGTGGACATAATCAAGGAGAAGACTGCACAGGTGCAGACACAGGTAGCAGAGCTCAAGGAAAATTTCCAGGCAATCACCAAGGAGATCAAGGAAGCACACAAAGGTTAGGTGGCTCGGGATGAGCCACATGTCAATATTGGGGGCTTGTTGGAGGCAGGCTAAAGCGGGAAAGAAAGGCAATTTTGGGAAAGAAATCATGCATGAGGAAAGCGACAAATGGAATGAAGAACAACACACGCACATGCAGGGAAGACCTAACGACAGTAGGGTTAGGGTTTTGGTAATGTATTGTAAATGATTGAAGATCCAAAAATGTATAAATATAGATACATAGGTATCATAAAGGGTTCGATTATTATTAGAGAGCGGGTTTAGAGTATTATTGAGCTTAGCTAGTATCTATGAGTTATTGCGATATGTGTTATTTTGCTGTATGACCTATTTTTGTAAGTTGTTGAGCTAGAGAGGGTTGGGGAGGGTAGATCTTGAGGGTTAGATCACAGGCTCAAGATCTTGGTGTGATCTATTCTTCCTCATATAGATCTTACTCAACCAGGAAGAGTTGTAAGCACGTGGCGTTGTAGTACCAGAATGACTATAATAAAATATTTGAGAGACAAATCTTTGTGGATGTAGCCTAGGAGGGGGTAAAACACGATAACATCTATGTTATGTGATGAATGCATGCATATCTTTGTTGTCTTCAATAGTTATTGTTATGTGATGAATGCATGCATATATTTGTTGTCTTCAATAGTTATTGTTATGCTTAATGAATGAGTTGCTATATTTCCCGCGTATTCACAAATGATGTTATATTGTGGTTATTTTGGTTACGAGTTATACTAGCGGTTCAATATACAGTTCTCATATCGCACACTCAATCCTAGTCTGTAAACACATGAGTCTTACAACCATCCATTAAAGCTATCTCGGGTGAGATTGCATAATGCATTCTGTGTGTTGTGTTTCCTTTTGGTTTACCAGGAGGGCCGATAGTTTTAGAGGCTTTGTTGGAAACCCAAACATACATGAACCCTGGGTCAATACAAAATTATATAGAATAGGAAAGAGTAACCAACACTATCCTACTTGAAATTTTCATGATCTACATTCAACGAAAACAATTTGTTAGTAATTTATTAAATTATAATTCCCAAAACTGTTTTATATAGGAAAAATACAATTTCCAGACATGAGCTTGTGATCATAACGATTTGTGTAACATACCCACTTCGGAATTTAGAAATTTTCATCCTTTTTCTTCTTTTCTCCAAGGAACAGAATTCCCCAAATCCCTATTGGGCCTGATACAAACTCTGCCATCCCTTATCCGTACTCATATGATCGGCATCTAGGACCACAGGCCTTATTGGAAAGGTGCTCGTCGGCTTTCGTGATTCGGGAAATCACGATACATGTATTTCCTTTTCTCTCTTGTCTTTCGAAGGGTCGGAACCCGAAATGGTTTTAACCGCTTCTCGAGATTCACAACAACTCGGATTAAGCCATGGTACTCTACCCTTCAGGATTTCACATACCGGAAATTCGGGATATGCGACGATAGGAGGTTTCGCGCTTAGGTTTCTTGGGAGACGAAACTCCGAAACCTGCATACAGATATATATATATATATATATATATATATATATATACATCACTCCCTCTATTTCAGGAATTTGCAAACAAGGTTTTTGGGACTGGAGAGTACAAGAGAACTTGCCAATAGGTATCTCGAGTACCGAAATACCAAAATACCCAATATTATCCATGCTAAGCCATTTCTACATTCCTCCTTTTAGGATTTCGTGTTATGTGTAAACAAGGGGTCTCGCCCCTAGGTTTCCCGGAAGCCGAAAAATCCTAGTCATCAAAAATTTAAACATGCTCCTCTATTTCGGGGTTTCCTCCATCAGGATTTCACTAATTGGGGTTTTGATACTGGCGAATTCATGGGGCCCGCACTTAGGTACCCCAGGTGCCGAAATATCGAAGTATAACCACTTCTCCACACTCTATTCTTTCGGGGTTTCGCAAGTCAGGATTTCGGGACTTGCGAGTACAAGGGAAACTTACCCTTGGGTTTTCCGTGTACCGAAACACCGAAATCCTGAACTAAGTCACGCTATGCCAATTAAGGATTCCACGAGTCGGGGTTTCGTATATCAGAATTTCGGGATACAAGAGGTTGAAGATTCACACTCCTCGACTACCCGAATGCCGAAAATCTGATACACCCTCTCATCATACACTTGACCAATTTTGGGGTTTCGGGACTTGCGAGTACAAGGAAATACTTTCTTGGGTGTTCCGGGTTCCGAAACACCGAAAATTCATAACTCATCCATACGCCGTCATTTCAGGTTTTCGTGAATAAGGGTTTCAGGTCTTGTGAGTACAAGAGAACTCGCACTTAGGTACCCCAGGTGCCAAAAAGCCGAAACGCTTACCGATCGCCACATGTACTCTACAGTTGGACGGTTCAGGTACTCCCATGGGTCTTGGAATCGACGATCTCAATTTCTTCGCTACTTACAAAGGTTAAAAAGGGGTCGAGGCATTAACGCCTGTGTTCCTTCATCCAATTTAAAAGTCGTAACAGACCTTAGATCCTCCAAAAGGATCTCATTCGTGCATTTATCAAGAGGAAGGGTATCCTGGGTACTGAACCACCAAAAGGTCCTTAATTCATCCATATGCTGTCATTTCGGGATTTCGCGGGTCGAGGTTTTGGGACTCGTGAGTACAAAAGGAATCGCACCTAGATACCCCGGGTGCCGAAACTATGAAATATTGAAGTCTAAGAATACCATTCTCTCCTGTGCAAGATTTAAAAAACTACACCATTAATTCCTTCTTCAGGCCATTGGGTAAATTTTACCAGGTTTGAAGACCCGACTGGAAGGTCCTCTTAAAATATCTGAGCTATTAGCTTCTATGACTGGTAGTGAGCAAGCTCAAGGTTTTTACTACGAAGGCAATCCTTTCTAAACACTTACCCTAGATTATAGAGTGAGGGAAATTTCCTGAAAGCAGACCTGAAAAACTTCACTTATTCATAAATAAATATATATATATATAAACGAATGTGGTCATTCCAACATAAGAATGCAACCACCATTTCGGATCAAAACACCATGCAAACATTTCTTACACAGAATCCATTTATAAGTGTTCAAACCATGAGCATACATTCCAAGATATTCAATGCAAGACACAAGATATAAACACTTATCAGAAAACACCAGGTGATGCAACTGCTGAGAGGGGTGCTCGTTTCCACCCAACCGTAGGCTCAACAACTCCGAATGGATTTACCACTAGCCACCCTCGAGCTAGACCACGATGCTTGAGACTCTCTGTCTCAGTTCTTCAGTGATTGAGAACAAAGGTTACTCTCCTTCTTCTCTACTATCGCTCACTCTGTATTTTGTTCCAGAGTTCTTCCGATATCTTTCCTGCGATCTCCCCCTCGCATCCATCCCCTCCCACACCTTTTACCTGCCTTTTATTTTCCGATGAGGTTGCGTGTGGAACGAATTTCCTCGCGGTGGTCAGGTCTGAGGCCTCCATGGATAGGCGGTTCATCCCCATCCCTCATTAACTCATGAGGAGCCTCTTCACCTACCATCCTGGTAAGTAATTCATTTCGGGGCCAACAAGCCGCTCTTGGTTCTTCGGGCCAGTGAAGACCAAATATGGTTTGGTTCAGTGGAAGTTAATGCCACCATTCCAGGTGCCTTCCACCACCTTTCTTCAGCCATCGTGGTCTCTTTTCCAACACATCCCCCTCCCAACAATCCTATAACATATATTCATAACATTATTTACATTCATCGACCCTTTATACTAAGGTCCATTCAAATCACACATTCACATCTTTGAGTTTGCCATAGTTCTTGGCCAGTATAGTTATTTTTACAGACTGGGGGAAACAGGGTGTTACAATTCCCTCCCCCTTAAAGGAACATCATCCTCGATGTTCTATCTATCAAAATGACATGTATGTACTGAGGTAAACAAAATCGGATATGCCTGTTTCATGGCATCCTCCATTTCCCATGTAGCCTCATCTGGGCCAAAATGTCTCCACTGCACCTTGACCTGTGAAATGGTTCAGTTTTGGAGTGGGGTTTCCTTTCTGTCCAGTATGAATTGAGGTTCTGTTAGGAATTCTCCCTCCGGTTCCACCTGGATCACAGACCAGTCAATTATATGATTAGAATCATGTACACATTTCTTCAATAATGAAACATGGAAAACATTATGTGCTTTTACTGTGGGAGGAAGTGTTAGCCTATAGACTACAGGTCCCACTCTATCTAGAACCTCAAAGGGTCCATAATACCAAGGTGCCAACTTGGCACAAGCTCCCATTTTAAAAGAACTCTTCCTGGGCCTAACTCTGAGATATACATGGTCTCCCGTCTTGAACTCTCTTGGAGTTCTCTTTTGGTCGACGTAACTTTTCTGTCGATTCTGAGCGGCCTTCAGGTTTTGTTTTATCTGAGTCACTTTCTGTTCCATTTCTTTCAACATGTCGGGTCCAAAAGAAATTCTATTTACAGGATTACTCCAATTGACAGGAGTGTTGCACGACCTACCATATAGGACTTCGAAGGGGCTCATCTTTAAGGATTCTTGGTAATTGTTGTTGTAGGCAAATTCCACCAATGGCAGGTAATATTCCCACTTCTTGGGTTGATGCATTACATGCATTCTTAGCATGTCTTCTAGTATTTGGTTCACTCTTTCCATCTGTCCATTGGTTTGAGGGTGATAGGCGGTGATAAACAACAACTTGGTCTCTAAACCTACCATAAGTGATTTCCAAAAGTTGGAAGTGAATTTCGTGTCTCTGTCAGACACAATCTCTTTCGGCATACCATGAAGTTTAAATATCTCCTTCACAAATACCTGAGTGATGTCTATTGCCTTGCAAGTCAACTTGACGGGGATGAAATGGGTAGACTTTCTCAATTTATCCACCACTACCATGATGGTGTCATTCTGTTTGGCCGAGGTTGGTAATCCAGTGATGAAATCCATGGAGAAGGTTTCCCATTTCCATTCCATGATTGGTAGAGGTTGTAATAATCCCGCTGGGTGTCGATGTTCTGCTTTTACCTGTTGGCATTCTATGCATTTGGCTAGGTACTCAGCTATGTATTTCTTCAATCCAGGCCATTAGAATTGTTTCCTAGTGGTCGTGATCATCTTCTGGTATCCTGGATGACCAATATAGGGTCTTTTATGTAGTTCATCCAGTATGAACCTATTCAAGTCGTCATAATCTGGGATATACAATCTGCTTCGGTAAGTGAGAAGGCCTCCTTCCATCATCTAGTAGTATCCATACTTTACCCCTGTGGGTTCTTACTATAGGTACGAGGTCACAGTCTGGATGAAGGGATCTGTTTCTTCTGCATTTCTGACTCTTTCCTTGACATCTGTCTTGCAAGAGCTCACCGTGGCCAGGTGAATTGTTTTCATGCTTCTGCTAAGGGCATCAACCACCCTATTTTCCTTTCCCTTAATATGTTTGATTTCAAAATCAAACTTGCTGAGGAGGGCCATCCACCTATCTTTTCTGGAATTGAGCTTTGGTTGGTCAAATAGATATCGCAATCCACAATGGTCTGTCATAAGTACAAATTTTCTTCCCAGGAGGTAATGCCTCCACATTTTTAAGGCATGCACTATGGCATCCAACTCTAGATCATGGGTCACATAGTTGACTTCATGCTCATTCAATTTTTGGGATTCATAGCAGACCACACTTTCTCCTTGCATAAGGAATCCTTCAAGCCCTTCCTTATAGGCATCTGTGCACATGAGGAAGTCAGCTTCGGGATCGACGATCTTCAACACGGGTGCATGGGTCAGTAGATGTTTCAGGGTCTGAAATCTTTCTTCACATTTCTGTGTCCACATGAATTTTTTCCCCTTCTTCTGGAGGGCAGTGATTGGACAACCAATCTTGGAGAATCCTTTTATAAATCTCCTATAGTATCCTGCTAATCCCACAAAGGATCTGATATCCGAAACATCCTTTGGGGTAGGCCATTCCATGATAGACCTAATTTTGTCAGGGTCTACTGCTACTCTTTCTTCGGATAGAACATGGCCTAAGTAATGTATTTGCTTATGGAAGAATTCACATTTTCTAAATTTGGAATAGAGCTGATGTTCTCTTAGCACTTGCAGCACAAGCCTAAGATTCTCTTCATGCTCTTCTTCATTCTTGGAGTAAATTAATATATCATCAATAAAAACCAACACGTATTTGTCTAGGAATTTGCTGAGTACATTGTTCATCAAGCACATGAAAGTGGCAGGGGCATTGGTTAACCCAAATGGTACTACCACAAACTCATAGTGACCATACCTCGTCTGGAAGGCAGTTTTATGGATGTCTTCACCCTTGATTCAGACTTGATGGTATCTCGACCTCAAGTCAATATTTAAGAAAATAGACGCACCCCCTAATTGGTCGAACAGGTCATCGATCCTAGGCAAGGGGTACTTGTTCTTTATGGTTACCTTATTGAGTTTTCTATAATCTATACTCAGTCTAAGGGTACCATCCTTATTTTTCACAAATAGGACTGGTGCTCCCCATGGAGACACGCTAGGCTGGATATAGCCCTTATCCATAATTTCTCTTAATTGCAATTTGAGTTCAACTAACTCGGGTGTGCTCATCCGATAGGGTGTCCTAGACACTGGCACCGCTCCCGGTGCAAGTTCTATTGAGAAGTCTATGTCTCTTCTCGGAGGTAGACCCGACACCTCTTCCAGAAACACATCTCTGTATTTTCTCAGGGTAGGGTGGTCTTCGAGGCTTGGTTTGTCATCTTCAATAGTTTTTAACACCTGTATTGCATATAGGGGACATCCTTTTCGACAATACTTTCTCATTTGCAGAGCTGATATTTGTCTCACCGAGATAGGTTTTTGGATCCCTTGAAGGGTTATCCTTTTCCCTTCTTTACTTACACATTCTAAGGTTTTATGGTAAAATCTGGCTTTATGGGCAGCTAGCCAGTCCATACCAATAAATAGTTAATACGATCCCAGGGGTAATATGTTAAGGGTTGCTTGGGTGGGGAATTCACCCAACATTAATTGGCATGCTGGTATGACCTCTACTACCCTTCTTTTGGTCCCAGTGGCTAACTATACCAACCATGGCCTGGTAGGTTTTTGTGGTTGTAGTTTACACTTATCAATAGCCTTAGGGGCTATATAACTCAAATTTGAACCAGGGTCAATCAAAATAGACACTAGATGGTTGGAAATCATACCTTCTATTTCCACCACTGAAGCTTGGTGGTCAACTTGGTTATTATCCAAGGCTGCATAAATTTGTGGCACACTCCTAGCCACATCATTGACGGTGGTAGCTTCCTGGATGTTGTAAATTATCTGACTATTCTGCTGTCGGTGTGGACAGTCTCTCAATAGATGTTCTTCTCCACAACTCCAACATTTCAAAGGTTCTCTCTTTGGGTTATCAGTCTTTACTGGGGCAGATCTAGAAAGTTTATTTCCGCTCAAGGAGGGAAAGTTCTACTGGTGTACACTTCGGGCTGGGAAGCTCATCCCTGATTTATTTTATAAGTCATTAAATCTTGGGGATTTAAACCCTCTTTTTTGGAATCTCGAACTATTCTTCTGCTTCTAGCCTTCGCGAGGTTCTGTTCGATGTCCAAGATGTTCATAACAATATCTTTCCTTTCAGATAGTATCTTCTAGGGTCTTTGGTTCGTCACATTCAATCCTATTCTGATAGTCCTTAGGTAGTCCACTGATGAATCGTTGCACATTTTCCTTTTTTGCTTTTATGTAGGGTACATACCTCAACAACTCGAGGAATCTGCTAACATATTCCTCTATGGTGAGTTGCTCCAACTTAAGGTCATAGAATTCTTTAGTCTTTTCGTCGAAATATTTTTTCGACAGATACTTCTTCCTAAAGTATTTCTCAAACCGTTCCCAAGACAAGTTTTCTTTGTGAATCCATTTTACATTCTTAAGGTCTTCCCACCAAATGGAAGCCTTTCCGTTCAAGTTGAAGGTGGCCACTTAGGCCTTCAAATTTTCTGAGAAGTCATGGACTCTGAAATACTTCTTTAGTCCAAGTAGCCAGGCCTCTACTTCCTCTCCTTTCTTTATTTCACCGTTGAAGGAGGGTGGTTTTGCCTTCCTGAATTCTTCAAATTTATGACCCTTGGAAAGCTTTCGCTTCTTCTATTTTCTTTGGGAATAAGAACTAGTTTTTCTACTAGAAGAGCCCTCCAAACTGCCAGCTTCCTTCCCAGAGGAATTGTCCGCCGCTGGTCCTTTACCTCTGGGATGGACCTTTTTCGAGGTGCTCCTCTCAGTGTGGCCACTGATATGACCATGTTTCTGTACCTCAGGTTCATGCTGCATTTGTTTTTGTAGGTAAGATAAGATCTGTAGTAAAACTACGTTAATTTTTGTTTGCTTCTCTTGTTCTTTCATCATCCTCTCATTGTCAGCCTTGAATCTTTGTAATTCGACCATGAGACTCCTCACAGTCTCAACTAGATCTGGAGGGGTATCTAGTACCCTCCTTTCGTCAGACTCTTCGTCTCTATTGTGGGAGCCTTCCCCCACCTCTTAGTGAGTCACCATTCTATGTGTGTAATTTCCTGCGGCTGATCATCTGCTTGGGTGCAAAAGACAAACAATGGTTATTAGTCAATATTTATATTTCTTTATAACTAGTACATAATTCATATTTTTCACATGTACACACACACAATAGAAGTTTTCATTCTTAACTTCGTCTTTTGATTAGGAAGGTTAAGATAGGGGGTTACTCCTTTTAGGAGTGTTTCGAACGGAGATTCTACACAACTCGTTCATGAGCCCAAGTAGGCCAAGTGTTGTAACCATGCTTTGATACCAATTTGTAACATACCCACTTCATAATTAAGAATTTTTCAGCCTTTTTCTTCTTTTCTCTGAGGAACGAAATTCCCCGAATCCCTATGGGGCCTGATACAGACCCTGCCATCCCTTATCCGTACTCATATGATCGGCGGCTAGGACCACAGGCCTTATCGGAAAGGTGCTTGTCATTTTTCATGATTCGAGAAATCGTGATACATGTATTTCCTTTTCTCTCTTGTCTTTCGAAGGGCTGAAACCCAAAATGGTTTTAACCGCTTATCGAGATTCACAACAACTCGGATTAAGTCCTGGTACTCTACCCTTCGGGATTTCACATACTGGAAATTTGGGATATGCGATGACAGGAGGTTTCACACTTAGGTTTCCTGGGAGTTGAAACTCTGAAACCTGTATATATATATATATATATATATATATATACATCGCTCTGTCTATTTCAGGAATTCGCAAACCGGGTTTTTGGGACTGGCGAGTACAAGAGAACTTTCCAATAGGTATCTCGGGTACCGAAATACCCAATATTATCCGTGCTAAGCCATTTCAACATTCCTCCTTTCGGGATTTCGCTTTATGTGAAAACAAGGGGTCTTGCCCCTAGGTTTCCCGGAAGCCGAAAACTCCGAGTCATCAAAACTTTAAACATGCTCCTCTATTTCAGGGTTTTCTCCATCGGGATTTCGCTAATCGGGGTTTCGAGACTGGTGAATTCATGGGGCCCTCACTTAGGTACCTTGGGTGCCGAAATACTGAAGTATAACCACTTCTTCACACTCTATTCTTTCAGGGTTTCACAAGTCGGGATTTCGGGACTTGCGAGTACAAGGGAAACTTACCCTTTGGTTTTTTGGGTACCAAAACACCGAAATGCCGAACCAAGTCACGCTATGCCAATTCGGGATTCCGCGAGTTGGGGTTTCATTTATCGAAATTTCGGGATACAAGAGGTCGAATATTGACACTCCTCGACTACCTGAATGCGGAAAATCCGATACACCCGCTCATCATACACTTGACCAATTTCAGGGTTTCGCAAGTCGGGGTTTCGGGACTTGCGAGTACAAGGAAATACTTCCTTGGGTGTTCTGGATTTCGAAACACCGAAAAGTCCTAACTCATCCATACGCCGTCATTTCGGGTTTTCGTGAATCGGGGTTTCGGGTCTTGCGAGTATAGGAGAACTCGTACTTAGGTACCTCGGGTGCCGAAAATATGAAACACTTACCGGCCACCACGTGTACTCTACAGCTGGACAGTCCAGGTACTCCCATGGGTCTTGGAATTGACGGTCCTGATTTCTTTTCTACTTACGAAGGTTAAAAAGGGGTTGAGGCATTAACACCTGCATTCCTTCATCCAATTTAACGGTCATAACATACCTTAGATCCTCCGAAAGGATCTCATTCATTCATTTAGAAAGAGGAAGGGTATCCTGGGTACCGAACCACCAAAAGGTCCTTAATTCATCCACACTCTGTCATTTCAGGATTTCGCGGGTCGGGGTTTCGGGACTCGCGAGTACAAAAGGAATCGCACGTAGATACCTCGGGTGCCGAAACTATGAAATATCAAAGTCTAAGAATACCATTCTCTCTCGTGCAAGATTTTAAAAACTAAGCCATTAATTCCTTCTTCAGGCCCTTGGGTAAATTTCACCAGGTTTGAAGACTCGACTAGAAGGTCCTCTTAAAATCTCTGAGCTATTAGCTTCTGTGACTATTAGTGAGCAAGCTCAAGGTTTTTACTGCGAAGGCAGTCCTTTCTAGACACTTACCTCGGCTTATAGAGTGAGGGAACTTTCTCGAAAGCAGACCTGAAAAACTGCACTTATTCATATATATATATATATATATATATATATATAAACCAAATGTGGTCATTCCAACATAAGCATGCAACCACCATTTCGGTTCAAACCATTTATAAGTGTTCAAACCATGAGCATACATTCCAAGATATTCAATGCAAGACACAAGATATAAACACTTATCAGAAAACACCAGGTGATGCAAGTTTTGAGAGGGGTGCTCGTTTCTACCCAACCGTAGGCTCAATGACTCTGAATGGATTTACCACTAGCCACCCCTGAGCTAGACCACGATGCTTGAGACTCTCTGTCTCGGTTCTTCAGTGATCGAGAATGAAGGTTACTCTCCTTCTTTTCTGCTATCTCTCACTCTGTATTTTGTTCCAGAGTTCTTCTAATCTCTTTCCTGTGATCTCCCCCTCACGTCCGTCCCCTCCCACACCTTTTACCTGCCTTTTCTTTTTCGGCGAGGTTGCGTGTGGCACGAATTTCCCCGTGTTGGTCAGGTCTGAGGCCTCCATGGATGGGTGGTTCACCCCCATCCCTCATTAACTCATGAGGGGCCTCTTCACCTACCATCCTAGCAAGTAATTCATTTCGTGGCCAACGAGCCGCTCTTGGTTCTCCAGGCCAATGAATACCAAATACAGTTTGGTTCGGTGGAAGTTAATGCCACCATTCCAAGTGCCTTCCACCACCTTTCTTCAGCCATCGTGGTCTCTTTATCAGCACATCCCCCTCCCAACAGTCCTGCAACATATATTCATAACATTATTTACATTTTTCGACCCTTTATTCTAAGGTCCATTCAAATCACACATTCACATCTTTGAGTTTTCCATAGTTTTTGGCCAGTATAGTTATTTTTACAGACTGGGGGAAACAGGGTGTTACAATTTGGCTCTTGCAGTAATAGGCATAGATCTTCTTTATGGGCTTACTACACTGACATATTCAAGACCCTTCCCGCAATTTCAACATTCCTCAGCCAAACAAATTGTCAATATCTCATGTACATGATATATATACATGGTAACATTTCAAAACAAAATAACAAAGTGATCTCAGAGTTGTTTACAACTACAATTCAATCACTTCTATTAATCCAACTATCATTTGGAATGAACTCATCATTACCTATACATGTATTATCAACCAATATTTTATTTCTTCTATCCATAAATATTTTTATTACTTTGTCTCCCCCAACATAGATTTTTTGTAATTTATCATTATATAACTACTCTCACCTGCAAATTTCTTGTTGCGATATCTAATAGTTCCTAAAGTGTTTTCAACTTCATGAGTTAGCAATACTCACATCATTTCAGCTATTAGCATAATATATAATATAATTCCTCACATCATTATTCATTTTCAACACCACAAGCTTTTAATAATGCAACAATTAATTACTAGATAAAATAACTATCAATGTGCCAATACCCATGGCCACAACTACACAATGCATCCATGCATTGACTACATAATGCCACATAACTATGTCATGCATTCCACCATGATGAGTTGGAAGGTTTGGCCAACGACTCAACACATCATCCACACACTTGTTACTTCTTGCCTAACTATTTGGATGCCTTCCTTTTCCACCCAAACACAACACCAAGAATATAATCCTTAAGTGCTCTTCAATGTTGGAAAAGAGGTTGCAGTCTAAACATCAGATATATAGTAGATACCATTGAGAACTCAAATAGCACTACAAACCTTCCATATCCAACCATATTATGGTCTCACACATGACTAGTTCTATGGATATTCATTGTTATAGAAGGAGTATGTCTCCTAAATTAACTTGGTTATGATCCCATAACCAGTCATAACATAATATGAAACCAACATTTTATCTAAATGCATTCTAGAATCAACAACATTTACATACTCTAGGCCTTTGGCCATTACATATCAATTTAAATATTGAAAATTAATTGAGGGAATTCTTACCTCAATCCTTTCAACATGTATCCATCAACATAAACTAAATGCATACCTTCCTGGTTGTTATCAACCTACTTGTTGCTATCTAATCAACTGACAAAATTCCTCCTTCATCATTTTGATCACCATTCCTGCCACCCTCATGGGTCTTCACCTAGATGGAAATCATAAGAAACAACAACATCCACATCTTTAACCATGCTATATCATTTTTCCTGAATACACAATCCATCATTAGTCATACTCAATCATTATCTCATATTAATAGACTATTCTAAGTTCACAAACATGTTATATGCATATCCAAACATGTACATATGAAAAATTACACATCCATATGCACCAAGAATTTACTGTCAGCATTCCTACTAATGCATATGCAATTTAACTTCATTGTATGCCTCATGCACTCTAGTGCATTTATGCTTTAATTCACTTATTTATTTATCTATTTCTATTGTTGTTGGTTGTCCTTGAACTCCTTCAGATCCTTTCTTCCTTGCGTGCTCCCATTCTTCTCATCTTCACTAATGTTCCTGTTGGTGTCTAAAGATGTCCTAAAAACAACCTTAGTTTAACATTAATTTATCAACCCGAAGATTCGTCTTTTATCTCAAGAATATTGACAAATTCTATGCAGGTAGCCTAAAATCGTGTAGCTAAACCAAATCTGAGTTCAACAATCAAGTTCCTCAAACGTTCACCAAAGATTCTAAGAACTAAATGAAATTGAAATTTGATTACTAAGATGCTGTGAAATGGAAAGGAACTAATTAATCTATGAATTCACTTAACTAGAAAGCAGTAATTGAATCTAACTATGGACTTGCAAAATTAACTATCAATTATGAATTCTGATTACTGGAAAGGAAATGAAAAATTACTCTATCTACAGAAAGAAACAACACTTATAATCTAATTGGAAGGGACAACTAATGTAACTTTTACCGAAAGGAACAACTATTGTAACTTTAACCAAAGGGAACAACTATTGTAACTTTAACCGAAAGGGAACAACTATTGTAACTTTAACTGAAAGGAACAACAATCGTAAATCTGAGGAAAAGGAACAACACAGATGAAAATGTGAGGAACTATCAAGCAATAAATTCAGAAATGGAAATCATAAAGGCAATCATTAATACTTAAGGGGAATATCTATCTTCTATATGCAAACAATCATAAAATCATTAACACACTTATGCATTTATCCTTGGCTATTGTAAAAGAGATCTGAATCACAAAATAGAAATCAAACTTGAAACTGATACAATTACAGAACGAGACAATAGCTCCTTCAGACTGGGCCCTTGGTCTTTAGAAGTACTTCTACGAGAAACTCAGAGCACAGGAATGATAAAAACACTCAAAACTTTCATTGATTCCATGACTGGTAAAACATTTACAAAAACTGCTTGCGCAGAACAATTCTGAATCTAATTACTTGAATGCATTTTTTTCCTTGTTTTTTCTGGATCTATTACCCTCTTATATATTACAATAGTTTGGGTAAATCAAGCTATCCCGATGATCAAAAGATCCTCAGGATTTCTTTACTATTATAAAATTACAATATAGAAAATGCATTATCTTCAAACTGCTTTGCGCCTAAAAAGTCTTTAACCTCCAATGCCTCCATAGTGAAAATTAATTGATGAAAGCTTCACTTCCAGAGGAATGGATAGCGTTTGAATGGTAAAGAAGGGAACTGCAATCGCATGAAAAGGAACATTAGTTGTTCTATTCAGAAAAGGAACAACAGGTGCGCGAAAAGGGAACAACAATTGTTCCGTTCAAAAAAAAATGAACACCAGGTGCGCGAAAAGGGAACAATAGTTGTTCCGTTAAAAAAAAGTCAGTCTTTGTTAGAATTACCTCTAGGAACTTATTGGTGCTTTCTACTTGCCCGTTTTCTTGTGGGTGGTATGGAGAAGTAAATATGTGCTTGATGTGATAGCTGTCTAGGGTGGCGGTGATTCTATGGCCTATAAATTGTGACCCTCCATCAATAATTATTTCTCTGGGTAGTCCATACCGTACAATCAATTTGAAAATAAATTTGATGACTACTTCTTTTGTTGCATTTGGTAAAGCTTCCACCTCTACCCATTTGGACATGTAGTCCATTGCAATGAGAATATAGGCCTTTTGATTTGACTTTGGATTAAAGGGGATGACGAAGTCCAGTGCCCATCTTTCAAATGGTTATACAACTAGTTGTGTTTTCAAGGGCATTTCATCAGCCTAACCTGGTTTCCCCATCCACTGACAACTGTCGCATGTCTGGACATATTTCTCGGCATCTCTGAATATTGAGGGACAATAATAGCCCATCTGTAAGATTTTGTGTCCAGCCCTGCGATATGCAAAATTCCCCCCATAGGGCTCGTCATGTCCTACTTTCAGTATGTCCTAGATTTTTTCCTCTCGTACACATCACCGGATCTGGAGATTAGCTCCTGTGTGGAAAAGATATCCACTGATCCAAGTGAATCGTGCGCTACACTGGATGATCAGTCGTCTTTCCTTTGATGATAGATGTGTCGGTAATCTTCCTGCTGCTAGATAGTTTGCTACATCAGCATACCAAGGTGGTTTTGTGTCGAAAACAAGCAAATGCTCATCTGGGAATTGATCCTCAGTTGTTAATGAGTCATCTGTTTTTGGGAATCGGGACAAGAAGTCTGTGACAAGATTTTCTCTCCTAGGTCGATCTTTGATGGTGATATCAAATTCCTGCAATAATAACAACCATCGAGTGACCTGTCCATTAGTAATTGGTTTATTAGCTAGATATCTAATGACAGAATGATCAGTATACAAGATAACTGGATAGCCTGTTATATAATGACGAAATTTATTGATGGCATGTATAACAACTAAGAACTCTTTCTCTGTTATTGTATAATTAAGTTCGGATGGATTTAGATTCTTGCTAATGAAATAAATGGCGTAGGGTTTCTTTTCTTCTTCCTGTCCCAGAACAACGCCTATGGCAATGTCTGAGGCGTCGGTGGAAATTTGAAATGGTATTTTCCAATTAGGTCCCCTCAACACTGGCGTTGTTGAGATCAGTTTATTGAGTCCCGCAAAATCCACATCGCATTTATTAGACCATTGAAATTATACATTACCTGTCAAAGCATGTAAAGGCACAACGATTTTTGAAAAATTTGGCATAAATCTGCAATAGTATCCTAAAGCACCAAGGAAACTATGTACCTCAGTTTGTGTGTGTGGAGTAGGTAGATTAAGAATTACCTCAAATTTTGCTGGGTCTACTCTAATTCCATCTGTAGAAATGTAATTCCCTAATACCAAACCTTCTATCATCATCATGTGACATTTTTTGTGGCTTAAACATAACCTGGTAGCGATGCACCATTCCAATACCTTTTCTAGATTATTCAAGGCTTGATTGAAGTCATCGCCGTACGAGGTGAAATAATCCATGTAGACTTCGAGCCCTTCAATAATCAGATCAATGAATATGCTCAGAATGGCCCTTTGGAATGTAGCTAGAGCGTTACAAAGTCCGAAGGGCAGTACTTTGTAGGCAAAGGTACCCCAGGGACATGTGAATGTCGTTTTATCCTGATCTTATGGGGTAATCTGGATCTGATTGTAGCCGCTGAAACCATTTAGGAAAGAGATGAATTTCTTCCCTGCCAAGGTATCCAAGACCTGATCGATGAAAGGTAATGGAAAATGATCTTTTTGAGTAGATTTGTTTAGTTCCCTATAGTCAATGTAGATTCACCACTTCCCATTTTTCTTTGGGACGATGACTAATGGGGAAACCCATCGACTATCTGAGATAGGGTATATAAAATCTGCGTCCAACAGCTTTTGTAGCTCTTATTTAACAATATCTTTGAGGTGGGGGTTTAGTCTTCTTTGCGGTTGTCGGATAGTTCGGTCGTCTGTCTCAATATAAATGTGGTGTGTGTAGAGTTGTGCATCAATACCTTTCATATCAGAGTACTCCCAGACAAACGCTTGCTGGTATTTAGAGAGAGTTTGGATTAGATTTTGTTGTTGTTTCTCTTCTAGGTTGGCATTAATGTTCAAATACTTCCCTAGTGCGATCTCAATGGATTTGATGTTGTGAACAGTGGTAGTCGGAATTTGTTGTTCCATTAAATCTTCTAGTGGGTCTCCCTGTGCTTGACAGTCTAGAACAACTTGGAGCATCTGGGATGTTGGGTTACTTACAACGGTTGGGTTGTTAATAAACCCAGTGATTACATCATCCTCTAGCTGATTCTTGTGCTTAAGGGCTTCTTCCATCGTTAGTGGGGCACACAGATCCTTCTTAGGATATCGTGGTGGTGGAAATTGTGAGCGTACAATCGTTGGACTAGGTTTGGCTGGAGGATATAAGATGAGATTCCTTGTAACCCCTCCTCTAGAAATTTTCATTGTACCCGATCGAAAGCCTATGTATGCATCATCTGTCGTGAGCCATGGTCTGCCCACTATCAATGGATTCCCTTCAAGTCCACTTTTTGGGTTGATGATGAGAAATCTGTGGGATATTCCCAAGAATCAACTGAAATGGCTATATCATGTAATGTGCTGAGTGGTTTGAGCACTGGTCAATCAACCAATTGCAACATAATAGGGGTTGGGTCGAAAGAGTGAATACCCAGGGCATTGTAGGTTTCCATAGTTAGAATATTGATGGCCGCCCCCAAATAAACTAGGGTATTTGGAAAGGAACAACCCTGAATCTAAATTGTTACTATGGGGTTCCCCGGATCTGCATATTTAACTGGTGTTTCTCTACCCAAAATTAGATCAGATAAGGCTCCCACTACATGAACTGTTGATGATGAATTTTTATTTTTCTGACGGGCTTCCTCCCACATAGCTCCTTGATTGTCTTTGCGTAGATCGGTATGTCTTGCAGGGTTTGTAGGAGTGGGATTTTGATGTATAAATTCCTAAGTTCCCCTACAATTTCGAAGTCAGGATATACGGTGGGTTTTGCTATCATTAGTCTTTCAGGGAATGGATGGGAAGGAATTGCATCCTTACCAGAGTCTTGTGACTTGAATGTGTTCCTCCCTTTCCTGATTTCTTTTGTTATTACCACAGTCGAGGGTGTTATTGTTGGTTGTTTTTCATTCCCCTGTTCTTGGGGGATGTCATTTTGTTCGGGAGAGATGATGCACCCCGATATTAACCGAAGTTCATTGCACCCTACTGAATTGATTTCCCCTTCTCCACTTTCCATAATTTGGACGAGCTGAGCTGGTCTGTTATTGGGATTCGAGTGAGGTTGGGCAGGTAAGTGAGGGCGCAATTGTGATTGGGGCAATGGGAGTGGAGTTTGTAACGGAGTTTGGGTTTGAGAGGTCATCCCCATAGGTTGGTTATTCATCTCCATGGGGCGCTGCCAATTTTGGTTCCAATTTGGGTTTTGGGCAGTCGAGTTAGGCCATTGTGGAAGGTAGGTATTATTCGAATTTTGCCAGGATGAGGTGGGGTATTGTTTATTTGTCCAATTGAAACTTTTAGTTGGTTGATTTTTCCAGTTGGGGTTTGTGGAAGACTGGTTTGGACAGATAGGAATTGCAGGTGGGTACTACTGGGGCTGCCAGTTCTGATTAGTAAATGGATGACCTTGCCATGTGCTGCCAAAATTATGCTATTGATTATATTGTCCAGGATTCTGTTGTTGATTGTACTGTCCAGGAAAGAAAGAGGAAGGGTCCTGAAATGTATTTTGAGGTTGGGACTGCCACTGATGGCGCTGAGCCATCAGATATAATGGTTCTATTTCCTCTTCTGCTTCTTTGAATACAAATTTCAATCCAGGAAGTGATGGGCATTCCTCTATGTCGTGATCCTTGGCGCAAATAGTGCAAACCCGAACTATATCCAAGGGGAATTCCCTTGGACCATGTTTCTTTCTATACCTGTGGCAAAATATAGCCAAGGTCTTCTCTGCCTCTACCTTTTTTTGTTTGGCCTACAATACATCCAATTGTGTATTCAAAGTGCTCAAAATATCTGTTTTATAGTTTTCTAGGAGATTACCGACTTCATCTCGCGTAACACCCCCGCTGGAGGTATTGTTATTTCTTGGGAGGGACATCCTCATTCCTGACCTGGTCCATGTACTTCCTCGTGAGCACCTGATACACAATAGAACAATATCTTCATAAGTTTCCTAATAAATGTCACCTTTCCCCATTAAATTCAATGTTTCTACCCATTCATCTCTCATGCCTTTGATCATAGTTGCTTTGAGTACTTCACCTGGTAATGTACCATAGGGTGATCTTTGCAAATTATACTGAAATTTTTCGACATATTCTTCTAATGATTCATTTTCTTTCACAATCATTTGAAAGATTTCATCTTTTAGATCTCTGGTTCTGCAATAATCCTGATATTTTAACAAGAAGGTTTGTTTCATCTGGTCCCATGAATTGATGGTTCCACCTCACAATCCCATGAAGCAACGTAGGGCTGCTCCCTTCAAGGTAGAGGGGAATAGTTTTAATTTTTGGGGTTCAAAGGTGTAGTCATACCCTCTACATAGGACATCAAATTCAAATAGGAATGCATCCGGGTCTTCTGAAATTAGTCCATGGAAGGTTGGCAGGTTTTGTAAGGGGATTGCTTTCATCGGGGCATTTGCAATTGGATCAACTATTGGATACTCTAGTGTGGAGGTCTGGGGTTGTTCTTGATTTGCTTGTGCCATTTGATCGAAAATGTTCCAAAAATTTTCAGGAGGTTCTTGATCCAGGTATTCTATTTGAAGTTGTTGATTATTTGGTCTTCCAAGGAATTTTACTGCACTCCCTTTATCTAGGATTTTGGATATGCCTTCTTCTTTCGTAGGAGACTCAGGATTAGGTGGTGGTGGTGGTGGGTATGCCTTGGAAACCCCGCTAGTTTCTCCTATTCCCTCCTCCAGATTATTAGAGATTCCCTCTTTTAAGGGGTTGAGTGGTGGGGGATCTGTATTCTGAAAGCTCTGCTCAGTCCCTTCAGTTTTTCTATGAATCTCAACGTGGGCTGTAGTTGGTGAAGCTACTGCCTAAGGGATTCGGGTGGGTCCTTTCCTAGGTCCAACCGAAGCTTGAGATTTACTCTTTTTGATGATTTCGTCTATGAAAGTGCTTCTTCCAGGGATCACCGAACCCTGGGTTTTGGTAATTTTTGGTGGGGGTTTTGGTTTTTCAAGATCCTTTTTTCTAGTCATACACACTTCACACAACAAAAAAAGAAATTTCAACAAAATAAAGCACCTATGAAGCCTCTTAAGTGTCAACTGGAGGTAAGCGTTGGCATAAGCATTTTACTTATTACCTGCGTAGGTTCTTACCTTCCGTCTTCAATACCTGGTCCTCTAGAGACACAACTTATGCTACCTTTGACATTCTCCCCCGCAACGATGCCAAAATGTTGGTGTCTAAAGATGTCCTAAAAACAACCTTAGTTTAACATTAATTTATCAACTTGGAGATTCGTATTTTATCTCAAGAATATCGACAAAGTCTATGCAGGTAGCCTAAAATCATGTAGCTAAACCAAATCTGAGTTCAACAATCAAGTTCCTCAAACATTCACCAAAGATTCTAAGAAGTAAATGAAATTGAAATCTGATTACTAAGATGCTGTGAAATGGAAAGGAACTAATTAATCTATGAATTCACTTAACTAGAAAGTAGTAATTGAATCTAACTAAGGACTTGCAAAATTAACTATCAATTATGAATTCTGATTACTGGAAAGGAAATGACAAATTACTCTATCTACGGAAATAAACAACAATTATAATCTAATTGGAAGGGACAACTAATGTAACTTTTACCGAAAGGAACAACTATTGTAACTTTAACCAAAGGGAACAACTATTGTAACTTTAACCGAAAGGGAACAACTATTGTAACTTTAACCGGAAGGAACAACAATCATAAATTTGAGGAAAAGGAACAACGCGGATGAAAATGTGAGGAATTGTCAAGCAATAACTTCAAAAATGGAAATCATAACGGAAATCATTAATACTTGAGGGGAATATCTATCTTCTATACGCAAACAATCATAAAATCATTAACACACTTATTCATTTATCCTTGGCTATTGTAAAAGAGATATGAATCAAAAAATAGAAATCAAACTTCGAACTGATACAATTACAGAACGAGACAGTAGCTCCTTTAGACTGGACCCTTGGTCTTCAGAAGTACCGCTACGAGAAACTCAGAGAATAGGAATGATAAAAACACTCAAAACTTTCATTGATTCCATGACTGGTAAAACATTTACAAAAACTACTTGCGCAGAACAATTCTGAATCTAATTACTTGAATGCGTTTTTTTCCTTGTTTTTTCTGGATCTATTACCCTCTTATATATTACAATAGTTTGGGTAAATCAAGATATCTTGAGGATCGAAAGATCCTCAGGATTTCTTTACTATTATAAAATTACAATATAGAAAATGCATTATCTTCAAACTGCTTTGCACCTAAAAAGTCTTTAACCTCCAATAGCTTGCGCATAGCCAAAATCTCTTTGGGTATCTTTGAAAGTTATTTACTCCTAGTTCTCCATTAGGTTACTTCATTAACATTTCCCTCTAAAACAATACCTTTCACACTTAATACCATTCCCAAATGGAAGTCCATTTTTATTCAATGACACTTTTCAAGTGAGAGGGCATTCCCAATTCTTTGCATTGACATCCTACTTTCCTCTATGAACTCTGATATCAGAAGTGGATTTCTTTCACTGAGTACCTTTAGACAAGTAGATAATTCATATCTAACAAATCCTTCTCTGGAACTATTATGATTGACACATAGAGATTATTCACACACCACCTCTTAAGATCTTTGTTTTCTTCCCTATCAAGCTTGAAACTGTCTACACATCTCTACCTTCAAGGCTAGGAAATCATACTTTTCCTTTTATTCCCATCCATGACATATTTAACCTGCTAGCATCATAGCCCATGTGATAATTCTTTCTTTTGTATTATCTCATCCAACTTTTGTAAGATTTTTCATGCTTCCATGACTCTAATATCGAGAGTACTCTCTGTATGTAGGTTGTCTTGAGAGTGACTAGCCATGCATGTGGGTTGTTTTGAATATATAGGCTTTGCATAATATATTATCAGAAACATTTTTAGCCATGCATTAGTTCATCCCTCCTTCTACCACCAATTCTGTTGAGGGGTCCAAGATCCCTTTAACTCACCAACATGAACCAAACCTTCTTAAGAGGCCCAATTAGACTCGTATGCGTTTGATGAGTGGTAAGGTTCTCCAGATTTGTGATCTGGCTTTAATTATTGATGGGCTTTAATCATGATTGATAGATATGTATTTTATGTGAAACCTTTACTCGGGTTACATAGTTCTCTTTTTGGTTCTTTTCTAACATTTGTAATAAAAGAAAGATAGAGATTAAAACTAAATGGTAGAGGGAAGTTAAATTATGTGTTGGGGAAGGATGGTTTTTAGGATAATCTTTATACCTTAGCATGTAGGCGAAGAAGATATAAACTACTTCAAACTAGCAATAATACCATTTTGGCTAGTAAACATTCAACATCGCCTGAGATAACAGTTACAGAAAGAAAATATATATGTGACAAGAAGTTAGTGCAAGAAAAGTAATTTTCAATGATTTATTATCAATCATAGGTTAACACAATCGATTTGTTTTCATAAACTAGAATAAAATAACTGTTGCATCATTATAAGATAACTTTAAATAATAGATACATCAACTCTTACTCAATACAACAACAAATATTGAATTCAAAGACAAAGATAATCCCCTTTGGTCCAATGACATTCACGCCTCATATGAAAGAAGTGTCTTTGGTTATAAACAAAACTTATTAATTAAAATAACTTGCACATAAAAATGTTCTCTTACAAAATTCGAGAAAAATTCTCTCTCCAAAACCATCGACCATGTGTCCAAATCGATGCCCTTATTAATAAAAATAACTAAACTAAAAATAGCTACTAAAGTTGAGTTAAGTCAAGAAAATGACACTTGGCATAATTTTATCTATCTGTTCTCTTTTTCTTCTCTTGAGATCATCTAGTCGTTTTACTGAAGTGGATTGTTTCTTTTGTATTCTGACCATTTGCATAAGAGATATTCACATGTATTTTCATACAGGAACATGTGTTGGTCCATCGGAGCGGAGAGGACCTCCTTCATCTCAATTTCCCATTCTTCGTACTTGATTAGTTTAACACTCAAGTGTTGTACGAATGCAAGAGCTTTAATTAGAGGCTCCATGAACTTCTTCACTTGACCTAGGATCTTTCTTGAAACCTGTGAAATCTCTGCTTCACATACCTAGTCTTTCTCTTCATGTCGCTTAACTATGTCACGTAAGTTGGCGAAATATTCCAGTGGACCAAACTTCGGCAAGTCGATATTCCTCATTTCCTGATTGATTTTCTCCCATATTTTCTCACACTCTTCCCATCTCTCCTGCATTTTTCATCGGGGTTCTTGGACCATTCTTACCCAGTGTTGAACTACCTTCCTTATTTGGGTGATGTTGTTGTCCATCAACACTTAGATGCCATACTCTTTTGTATCTCGACCCTTCTATACTTCGCTAATGTAGTCCATCCATTCTAATTCTTGATGTTCCTTCTCATACCATCACTACATGTATTTATAGGTTTCCAACCCCATGAGGGTATCTTCTTGGAAATCCTCTATGTGAGCGGTGAAGAGGTCTCTCTCCCTTGTGAATTGCACATACATATCTTGGAACTCACACTTCAAGAGTACCACTACCTGTGTTGAATTTTGGTAATACTATTCATGGTGGCTACCTCTCTTTCATAACTTTTTCCCCTGTCTAAAGTGGCATCGATTATGGGCATCCCTGCTCTGATTAGCTCAGTCATCTTATAATTTTCCATGTCAAACAACATCTCCTATGTGGTTATGAGAAGTGTGCTATCAAGCATGAGCTTCATTTTATTGATTGTTCTTCTCATCATATATTTTATTTTCCTACCATTCCTTGTTGACTGATGGAGTCTTAGTCCTAGATGGGGAAGTAAATGAAGGATCGTCATTAGTTGGGAGTTCGGTCATTAATATGTTGATTTTTGGCTGCCCCATTCCTTCTTCTTTTTCACCAACATCCAATCCATTCTAAGGTTTTGTTCCCAATTTATCGAGAAGTACAGTGTCAAGAGTGATCCTAGCTACCAAGTCGCCTTCTTGAGGATTTGGAGTCACATCATCACAAATTGGAGCATATATTTCCCCTGGTTTCTTCTCCTATGTGATTGACATAAGGTTTATGTGTGAGGCCTATGAATCTTCCTCATCATCATATATCATGATTAAATCTATGAGGACAGTAGGCATACCCATCCCACTTGATGTTCTCATTGACCTTAGCTAGGATGTAGTAGTCACCAACGATCCTACCTGTGGTGACATAGGGCTGGGGTTTTCTTGATCAATGATCTCCTCTGGTGGAATTGTCTCTGAGCCATCTAGCTCTTCCTCATGATTACTTATATCGACCAGGGTAATCCTCAAGGGTCCTATCAAAGGTTTAAGTGGGGGATCTTCCCCTAATATTTGTATAGTTCTTTTGACTTCTTCTAGTAACAATATCCCCCTCCTTCATGCCTCTGCTTTTTATACTACTATGTTTTCTTCTCTTACCCTGAGGGCTTCTTGTGTTGTTTTCTATTTTGTATCTACTTGCTCATCCATAGTCATTGATTTTAAATTGGTCATGTTAGGGTTAGCCCTTCTATGGAGTACTTCCTCTCAGTCTTGGGCACCCTCGGTGAAGATCTCATATTCAAAGCTATCATGAGAATATTGCCAACATGAAGACACCCACGACACGTGTTGGAGTACTAGGCATTTTGGATCATGCTTACGAAAAAAACCTGTGGGCAACTGATACTCATGATGACTCAATCCCTCTTGTTTCACCTGTGCAATGTCTTTTACCATGTAAAACCCGATATGAAAACCATAGGGTATGAAATCCCTCTTCTTATCCTTTACCAAAGAGGCATTATATCCTTGTAGAATGGTTTGGTAACAAATTTCTCCTAAAATGAGATGGTCCGGGACATGAGCGGGGAGTAGGTGTGGCATGCCAATAGCTCCGAACACTCTGATATAAGTGCTTGTTTCTTCAAAATACCTGTGGCCCACTTTGAAAATCATCTTCTTAGATGCCAATGAAAGCCTTGGGAATTCTTTTCTTAATATGATGAAGTGCACTCGGGATATGAACTCATCATATATCAGGGCGTAAAAAAAATTGTACCTATTTTCCCATAGAATGTTGAAATAAACATGCACAGGTAACTCAACAACATCTTAAATTCATACCTACGAAAACGTTTCTTGCGCAAATTACATCCAACAGGTATGATTCCAAGTGGAAAACTAGTGTTTCTCCATCCTTTGGTGTTTGGGACTGTAGGATGTTGGTGGTTATCTGTTTGGAAATGATGGCTCCACAATTGAAACTGCTCCCGGAGATTGCCACGGTATATGCCAATGGCATCCACGCTTCTGGAAAATTAGAGAAATATTTTTCCCCATACAATCTACATATTAAATCCATTAAACACATTTAAGTCTCCTTGAGGTTTACCATGATATACAAGCCATTGCTCATGTTGGTGAACTTCTTATCTTCTTTCCACCACGAGGCCAATAACCTGCTGGTGTCATGGAACTCATAAAATATGACCACAAATTATGTATTTAGTCTTTCCTCTGGGTCTCTAATATTGTTTTATTTTTGGACCTCTACTGGAAGAAAGACACCAACACATTCACCCTCCTCATTATTGACTATGCATTTTATTGCATGTGTGTCGTCAATCATCCATCCTAGGATTTTGATGCAGGGAAAAACTGGGGTCCGACAGGCCACCATATGTAGATATGATCACCTAATGTTTGGGAAAACCTGGTCATCCAATATCCTGACATCTGGATCGCTGTGAGGTGTAAACTCCGGGTAATCTTCCTGATTGATTCTATTAAAAATCTCTCCCCAGTGTGTGAGAATTACTTTAGATCCGATGCTCGCCTCTGTGTCCCCGAACTCTTGAGGCTGGGTGAACTGTTTCTTAGTGGAAGTGTGGATGCCTGACTCTGTTTTTGAAATAGAATAAATTTCTCTTGAAAAAACCAGTGTCGACCTTCCATCAGTCTCCAATTATTTCATCTTGGGCATTATTGGTGAGCGTCTAGTAGTCAACTTTCTCGGAGGCATCTTCTTACACAAAAATGGAAAAATAAGCTGCAAGCCAACTGCGACAAGTGTTATTCAACGAAATCTCAAATATAATCATAAATACCATGCTTACCTCTTCCTCACAAGAAATGACCTAGGCTTACTGGTAATTAAAGTGGCACAATGACCTATTACCTCTTCTAAGCTCTCTCTTGCTCCTTCGTCTGCTTGAGATATCAACGATTTGCAAATGCAACACCATGCTTGGGAATAAATCTCATAAATTTAACACATACCTACCTTGTTGCATCGAGTCCTAAATTCAAGAGTAGAGATATGATATATACAAATATATAACAAAATCTACACCATGTTTAGGATTAAATGAAACACAGGATGGCGGCGCAGGAGCATGTTATTTTAAAGTTCATCGACGAATTCAAATTTCTAAAGTTGGTCGGCGTGCAACGTCGTGTTATTGGTTACGTGAATCTTTTAGTTTTTTTAACAAATCACAGACCTTATACTTCTCTTAGCTAGAGGTGTCTTCTTAAATTACCCGAGCGTTCTTCACACTCCAACGAAACTAGTATGATCAGTATTGGGGATAAGCAAGATCACAGATCGAACAGGGTCATCAGATAGAGATTCAAACTAAAATAAAAAATTCAGTGTTATAACAATCTGTCGGTAGTTGACAAGTGCATCAACGTCGACAGATTGTATTTAACATTGTTTTGTTGGTCCCCCTAAGAAAAAGTTCCAATGCCAATCCAAACCATCGTACAATGCCGACATGGAAAAGTAGTCATGGAAGTACAAACATGACATGGGAAATATCAAAAGATGATGTGAATGATGACCGAGCGATATGGACTATCCACGCGACAAAACACATGATGGTCAATTTTACCTTTTCGATGTGAGAATGTTACTTTTTGGCGTCGATAACTTTCCTTAGGCATATGCATTTTGGTGCACTATTTCTCCCATTTTTCGAATTCCGATGATTTATCAGTAATCGACGATCAACTATTGTTGTTTCCTAGTTAACAATTTATCTTTCGTATTTCACCAATGCCGATGGTACATCGAAAATTGACGATCGGTAATTATCGTTGTTATGTGAGGCATTTTTCCTTTCAAATTTCCCCAATTTCGACAATACATCAAGAATTGTTTTTAAGTACTTAATTCCGTAGACCAGAACCATCGATGGGCACATGGCTCTTTATAAAAAAAACTTTTAGTTGTATATACTTAATATAATGCCACATTTACTTAGAGAAAAATGTCAATCTGTTCAAAAAAATTCAAACCAAACCGAATGAAATCGATGATAGAACACAACAGCAGAAAAAACCATTGATCCCTATACAACTGACTCTTATTCATAAATGAGAAAGTGGTACCCAAAAGACAAAATTCACAAGGAATTTTAGAGTGTGTCGAGTGCTCAACACAGTGTTTCCTTTCTGAATCCTTCTTCTTCTCGAGATATTTTTGCTTTTGACTACTGCTGATTCTAAACTCTCAATCTTCTTGGAGGTGGAGTATATCTGTGATATTCCTTTTGAAACTTCCTTTCTTATTCCTTTTCATTAGACCCTCTAACTATCTTTGCATAGCTTCTTTTCTTTGTTTCCTGATCTTTTTTTTTGGAGCTTGATCCCTTTTCTATCTGGTTGTATCCTAGTCCAAACTTTTCATGATGTGGCCTTTGACTACTAATAATCTCATCCAAAAATTTAGAGTTGTTCTACATGTTTTTCTTCTAAAGTTCTTTTCTTAATACAACTATCCGTGCTTCCAAACTTCCAATGATCCTGTGTTTTTCTTGTAACTATTCTTTGAGTGCTTCTTCAATTATCTTGTCTTCTTCTACTTGGATTTTTAATTTAGTGATCATCATCTCTAGTTCTTCGGAGATGTAATTTTGAGTTCCCTCTTTTCTTTTTAGTTCTTCCTGTAGTGAATTGATTTTCTTATCTTCTCTTTTTATAACTTCTATGGAACTCAATAATTCTTCTCTGTAATCAACTTATGTCTCTTCATATTCTTATCTAGTGCCTTCTTCATCGTAGTCTTCTACTTCCATGAATAGAACCCTTTTTGTATCACTGTCGTTGACTTCATCTTCATTTGATGAGGAACTTTCTTCTTTGGTGCAAATGATTTTATTGAAAATTTTCTTTTTGGTTCTTTTTCCTTTGTACATTTGTTTCCTCTTAGGTTCATCTTCTTTATTTATTTTATTTTTCTTATGGGGACATTTATTAGAAAAATGACCAATACCATCACAATTAAAACAAATCAATGGATGCTTATCTCTATATTTGTCGGTTCCCTTTTTTATCCTTCTGACGAAGCTTTCTACTTATTCATCGTCTTCTGGGATGTCACTGCTACTACTATCTGACTTCACCTTTTGTTTGTCCTTTTTCTTTATCTTCTTAGATGCTTTGAATGTTTCTTCCTTTGTAACCTAATTGTCTTGTTCTTTTCTCATCTCTGAAGCTATGAGTTTCCTATGCAACTCATCCATGGTTAGTGTAGCTAGGGCCACTCTCTCTTCTAGTGCTAAAATATTTGAATCAAATCTCATTGGTATAGGTCTCAATACCATTTTGACAACAACCTGTTCCTTTAACTCATCTCCTAGACCTCTGATATTGCTTACCACTTCATCAACTCATAGAAAGTAGGCTGCTATGTCTTCATCTTCATTCATCATTAGTTGTTCAATATTTTCTCTAAAAATATGAAGTTTAGCTTCCTTGACTTTCTCATCTCCTTCATATATGTTCTTTAGTTTGTCCCATATTTATTTCGCGGATTCTAAATGCATAACCTTGGTGTATATTGATTTAGTCAGACCATTTAGGAGTGCACTTGTAGATCTTGAGTTATTTTCTTCAAGTTTATTTCCATCTTTATCTGTTGGAGGAGTGGTTGGTGCTTTGTATCCATCTACTACTAATCGCCAAACATCAATGCCTAGTGCATGTATGTGTGTATTGATTCTTCTACTCCAGAAGGCATAATATTCCCCATCAAACTATGGTATCCCAATCTTAGAGTAATCCATGATCTCCTTCCAGTTGTTAGAATGTCTTTTGAAGAAACTTCTCTGATTCCAATTGTTGGATTACTGAGGGGGGGTGGGGGGGGGGTGAATCAATAATAATGTTTTTTAATCCTTTTTAACCACATTATATAGTGTTTTTATCCTTATGATCAATTTACCAATATCAGTCAACAAGTACAGAATAAATAAACCATGAACAATGAGAAATCATACACATACAAAGTACACCAGTATTTTTACTTGGAAACCCAATGCGGGAGAAAACCACATAAAGTTTTTTCTTATATGTATTTAAGAAGTACATTAATTGGAATAACCAACTTCCTTTGTTCTCCAACTGCAACTAAAAGGAGGCTCCAACCCCCTAGATTCTCAGGCTACAACCTGAGGGAAGCTCTGACTCCTCAATTCTCTGGCTACAACCAAAAGAAGGCTACAACCCCCTATGTTATCCAACTACAACTGGAAGGTGGCTACAACCACCTATCCTTTCCCCATGTTAGAACTCCGTAAATCTATTTGGCTAATAAACAAATGACGAAGGTAACTTTTTAACCAACTTTGATATTCGAAAATAGCCTTACAGATCTAGAGAGGGCTCTCTCAGAAATGGCATGGTATCCGCATAGGATATAGCTTTGTGAACGATGACTAGATTTAAAACCAATGATAAATTACTTCTGGTTATATTGGCGTAGAGAAGTAGAACTCAGGCTATGGGGTCGGTTTGAGGAAGAGACGAAACAAATGACTCAATGACTGGTTTTGAGAGGGAAAGGCTAGGTGAGCAACAATCTTCAGTGTTTAACCGTAAAGTGTGGTGGGAGAAAAACAACGAGAGTGAGCTCAAAGCATCATTGTTGACGAATTTAGAGTCATCTCGGGAAGAAAACGCTTTGTCTAAATGGCGCGAACAAGGGGCGCAGTACATCGAATCCGCAGGTTTAAAAATTTGTTCCGACATAGATGATATGAGATATGAAATTAAATATAACAGGAAAAAACATACGCAGAGAAAGAAACACAATACATCCAACTATCGCAACTAGAATCTTTACATCAAAACACAAGACGTTTGCATTAAGTTTCGGTCAAAAAAAAATCAGACTTCTTAGAATAGAATTTGTTTCTTAAAATTGCCAACCAACCCTGGTTACATTGAAAATATGGAATATATAAACGAGGGTGTCGATTGGGCTGCCCTCTACTCTAACTGCTAAATCTAGACTAGAAAAATTGTGCCACATGCGCCAAAAACTTTGCGCATGGCACTATCCAAAAATGGGCAATAATCATGCATGTCTACTAGTAACTGTCTTCAAGCTTCGCCACACAATCAGATCATCGGTCAGGATCTAATGTAGGAAGATATGTGTTGCTGTGTCTCCCGATCAGCTATCCCTACAGACAGGTGTCCACCCAAAACCGACTGTCTGCAATGTTGGTTTTGCCTCCCGTTACATCCCTATTCGTTGAGAGTCACGCGCAGCAAACAACTATGCGATTCCCGTGGACATTACCAAAATGGTGAGATGTTTTCAGAGGACGCATATCACTACAAAAATGTCATGAAGGACAATGTCACTCGTAAAGATTTATTTTCTTGTGCGAAGGTGAGAGCCACATAGACTTATTGTTCAATTGCCTCGCCTTCCCAGGATACTCTGTGTGCCCTTCTCCTGCTAGCTTTTGCGCTTCCCGCAGATGGAAAATAATGTTCTGAGCTTCCTTGAGATGCCTTTTCATCCATGTCACGTTCCCTCTATGACTCTGTGCAGCTGATGCCTCTGTGGTATTTGTCGCTAGCTGTCATTTTAATTCCTTGTTTTCTTGATAAAGCTCGGCAATAGCCAGCTTTTCCTGCTCCAACTGATAAGATGGCATTTCCTCATTTGTCCCCGTGGCTTTCGCCTTTGTGACCTCCACGATCTTTCTTGGCCTACCTCTTCTCTGAGGCAGGTGCTATTCGGAGGCACATGTTCCTACCGCCTTCTCCTTCTGTATGAAATTATCTATCTCGTCCCTCTCTCATCTTAATATGTTATCCTCTGTAGGTAAAACGATAGATCATTCTAAGATTCTGGGAACGGTTTCCACAGGAGCAAAGGAAATCCAATCTCTCTGAGGTTGGGACCTCACAGTTCTTCCACTCGGCGTGCCCTTTCCTGTACTCTGAGAAAGCGTGATGATGAGACCGAGGTGAAAACTATGTGCAAAAGTTCCGAACATACGTATCGAGGAGTAGATCTGAACCAATTGGATTGTCAAAAGGAAAATGCGACAGACAACTTGGGCCAAATTCTACGACTGGAGGAAAATGTCGAGCATCTGTGATTTATAGCGGATTGGCTTAGGGAGGAGGAAATATTAGACATTAATGAATTTATGGCGATGAGAATTTTCAAGTCAATCCCCAGGATGTTCATGGCAAATCCCTGCATGTGGAATGGAGGTGATACGATTCTCTGTGCATGCATAATATGAATGCTGCAATTCTTCATTCCTTCAGCCTCCATAATAAAATGATAGTAGCTGTGGCACTTGCTGATGCGACCCTTATTTAACCTCTTGACTCGATAGGGGTACGTAGGAACTGATTTCTTAACGAGATTCGACCTCTGGGGAAAAGACAAGTCCATACCACATATACACTTCTCGACTCTAACACCCTTTCCTCTTTCCAAGGGCCAACTGACCATTTTCTAACTTCAACATCACGGTATTTCGTACCCGACTTCACATGTTTGGGCACATGGGTCATTACGTGACTCGGAATCGAATCTAAAAGGAAAGAAAGGTGGCAGTGCTGACAACTAGCTCCAACGAGAATGTTATCCTCCCTGTGAGGTAGCAAAGAATAGTAGACCAGGTTCTTGACCATTAGGATTTACTTGAAGTCTAGATACTAGGTAACAAAAATGACGGACGAAAAAGAAAACGACTAGACTCAATGACACAACTTCTAAGACTACAACATAAACTTAGGGCCTTCACTTTGGGCTTCAATTTTCTGCTGACGTACTGTCTCGACTCAAATTTAGCGACTATTTACAATGACAAATGACTCAAACAAAATTTATTACATCAGGTAGCATTCGAGGAACCTGTCGTTTACATGCCCCCAACCAAGAAATTCCCCCTCCGGGCCTGTCAAGAAAAAAACATTGTCTCTACAACACGCACTGACTCTATATGGTCCTATCCAAAGGTGATCGAACTTTCCGTGTTTCCCTTTCCCTTCATTTCGTGTTTCCCAACTCAACACTGGATCTCCCACCTGAAGATCTTCCTACTTGGAGTGTTTATCAAAAGTTTTCTTTATCCTTTCCTGGTGAAGCTAAGATCGATTATACGCCTGCTCCCTTTCTCGTTGGATGTGGATCAACTGGTTTATCCTTCTTTGCGCATCATCCGATTCGGCCTCTTGCTCTTGCAATAGTTTCCTGACTGGCGACCCCAACGCAGTAGGGAAAATCGCATATGCACTGTAAACTATCTGAAAAGGTGACGTAGATATGGAATTTTTGGTGGTGATCCGATCTACCCACAGCGTGTAGAGAAGCTTCTTATGCCATGCTCTCTTATTTTCTTGCAAAATCCTTTTGATGATTCTAGTCAGGCTCTTATTCGAGGATTCCGCTAACCCGTTTCCCTGCGGGTAATATGCTGTGGAATGACCGAAGGTTATATTATAGTCCTGATAGAACTTCTCCATCCTTTTAGACTTGAATGCGACCACATTATTCGTTATGATATTAACAAGACATCCAAACCTTGACAAAAGTTTTGTCTCCAAGATCTGTATGATGACCACATCAGTGGCTTACTTTGTGGGGACCACCTCAATCTACTTCATGAAATAATCAGTGGCCGTGAGGATCCATTTGTGTTGCACGGAGGACGACGAGTTTATCTCACCTATGAAATCTAGGCCCCACTACATGAAAGGTGCCTCGACTGAGATCAACTTTAATGACAGAGGTTGTAGCTTCCTTCTCCCGTCGAAAATTTGGCATTCGTGGCAGCTGGAGACCTCTTTATATATGTCAGCGAAAAGCGT
This sequence comes from Picea engelmannii, assembly GCA_009831015.1. Classification (NCBI taxonomy): domain Eukaryota; kingdom Viridiplantae; phylum Streptophyta; class Pinopsida; order Pinales; family Pinaceae; genus Picea; species Picea engelmannii. The sequence continues at coordinate 356,140 of ML783307.1, read as the reverse complement.
CAGCCAGTAATAACCTTCCCTTAGGATCTTGTGCGTGGTGATATTAAAATAATGGTGCCCTCCACAATATCCTTTGTGAAACTCCTGTATGACCCGCTTCACCTTGTCTTCCAACAAACAACTTAACAATATTCCTCCGAGATCTTTCCAATATAGTGAATTGTCTAAAACGTAGAACTTAACTGCCTTAAGCTTGAGGAACCTTTCTTTAGTCTTTCTCATGCCTGGAGGGGAATGGATATTTTCTAAAATGTATATGATGTCTGTATACCATGGTGAGTCAAGGAAACGCTGAGGTACCTGCACAAATTTTTCTTCTTGAGGGCCCTCCGACAGATCGACAATGAAATTCATACCCACAATGTCGCAGTCCGACTACGCCATTAACTTCGCGAGGCCCTGGCCCTTGACCAGATTTGTCAGCTTGATCTCAAGGTCGTATTATAACATGGTGGCTATCCACTTCCCTCTCTGATCTGAAATTTAACTTGATCTAAAATTCAAGATCTTTAACCATTATTTGCATGTGAATTTTTAGCCGTTAACCATCTTTGTAATGCAAAATTAAAGAACATCCATCAAGCACATGAGCACATAAACATGTAAGAAAACCATCTATGAACAAGAATTGGTAACGGAGTTCACCAGACTTCCTGGCTACGTCTCCGGGTCCACTCCAACAGTGAGACCACTCTTTAATTAATCTCAAATGCTTAAAAATTACAAAGAAAGGCTTACATAAGAGCTCCCAAAAACCAACTTTCAGATCTACGATTCTGGGCAGAAACAAACATCATAGGTGGCCGAAAAACGTTATTTTGCAACTTTTGACTGTAAACTCGAGTATGCTTGGCTCACTCAAATGGGCTCTGGAGGCACTTTTCTATTCGACTACTCTGATGACGAAACATATAGCATATTCAGAATCCTCTCAAAATTATGCAACTTTTGAGTATAAAGTCGATCTATTTCTGAGCAGGTCGCCTGGGACACCTCCTGGCACAGATTCCAATGCAGTCTCTGCCTGTCAGATCCGTACAGTGTCGAAAAGTGTGCGAACTCCTCCTCTGGAGGCACTTTTCTGTTCGGATACTCTGATGAAGAAACAAAGAGCATATTCAGAATCCTCTCGAAATTCTACAACTTTTGAGTATAAAGTCGATCTATTTCTAAACAGGTCGCCTGGGACACCTCTTGGCACGGATTCCAATGCAACCTATGCCAACTCCCCTTGCCTCGTTTTACGTGCCCGGTTAAATAAGAAGAGCCGCTAACCAGTTCGCCAAACTTAGTGAACCTCCTCCAGATTTGGCAGAAAATCGCCAAATTTGGCTGAATCCGCCAAACTGTTGGGCTTCTAGAAGGTGACAGGTGGCGCCTCCCGATTGGGCCACGTGTCAGCCTCTCATTAGCTGATAACATGTCACCCTACTAACGTCATCATCTATACAGCCTACCACATGTCATTTCCTCAGACTAACACGTGTCATATTGACATCAACATTCGTACTACTGACGTCATCAGTACAACCTGTTGACTGTTTGACTTTTTTTCGTTGTTTTCGAAAAAACTTCAGAGTGTCATAACTTCTGCATACGAGCTCCGTTTGAGAAAGTAAATATATGGCCAGAATCGGGAGAACGCGTCAGACGCAATGCCATTGGTTTCATCCAATTCCGAGAACTTTGATTTTTGAGCATTTTCTGAGCCCAGGGACTCTTTTGAGACTTTTGGGTCATTCCTAGATCCTCCTTTTCTGCATTTGAGTATTTTTGAGTGGTTTTAGATCCACTTGGATCACTCTCCATTCTAGGTTGGGTTGGGTAAGGATGTCCTTTATCGAACTACTGGGCACGCAGGCGATGACGTGGGAGTGCAAAATATATGTCCTGAATTCCTTCAGATCCTTTACTAAAGCATAAGCCTGCTTTTCCATAATGTCACACCTTAGGGGGGAATCACGCAGTTTTTGACTGAAGTAGGTTATGGGTTTCTCGAAGTCTTGCTCGTCCTTCTGCAAAAGTACTCTAGCAATAGTATGCTCTGAGGCGAAAGAAAAAAGGAGAATATATTTCGTAAAGTCCAGGCTGGATAGCATAGGAGCTTTAGTCAGGGCCAATTTGATGTCTTCAAAGGATTTCTTGGCCTCTGGGTTCCAATTAATCTCATTTCCTTTCCTAAGTATACAAGTTATATGTTTTATGGTTTTCGCCAGGTTTGGGATAAACCTTCTCAGAAAATTTACCTTGCCTAGAAAGGATTGTACCGCCTTTTGACTGTGTGGGGTACCAATCTTCAAAATCCCTTGAACCCGGCTGGGGTCTATCTTAATGCCTTATTTGGAAATGATGTGCCCCAAAATATTTCCTTCCTCCACCGCAAAGTGAGATTTCTTCGGATTCAGTGATATACCGAACTTTTTGCATTTTTGAAAAAATCTTTTCAGGTGCTCGAGGTGTTGTTTATCAAAGGTAGAGTACACTGTAATGTCATTAAGGTAAATCACGATGAATTTATCTTTTTCATCATTGAAAGTGATGTCCATCGCCCTCTGAAAAGTGGCACCAACATTCATTAGGACAAATGATATCTTAGCATACATGAACGTTCCCCACGGAGTGGTGAAAACCACTTTCTCTCTGTCATCTAGGTGAACCATGATTTGGTTATACCCTAAGAAAATATCCATCATGGACATCCTTTGAGATCCCACTACCTTTTGTAATATGTAGTCCATTTTGGGGAGGGGGTAGTGGTCTTTCAGGAACACCTTATTCAAATTTCAGAAATCCATGCATAACCTAATTTCAACGCTTTTCTTTCTCACCAATACTAAGTTAGCTACCCACTTTGAGAATCTCAAAGAAACAATGATTTTGGCATCAAAAATCTTTTTTACCTCTTTCTCGATCAACGGTAGTAAAAAGGGGTTTATCCATCTCAACTTCTGTTTGAAAGGCTTTTGGTCTTCCTTGAGAGGGATAATATGTTGGATTACCTTTGTGTCATACACTTTCATATCATCATAGCTCCATGCGAAAATGTCCGGGAAGTCCTTCATGAGCTTTATGTAATCCTGCTTGACCTCTGGGCTGAGCGCTTTTGATAATTTTACCATCTTCATCTCCGCCTCAGTCCTGATGTTGTAGTCTTCCATGTCTTTTGCGCTTGCAGTGATCTTGGGGTTCTTAGCCACATCATTCTCATCAAACAAATTTTCCAGCGGTACCAACCCCTTCAGAATGATGTTATTTTTTAGTTGAATTATATCCCTTCCTGTGATCTAGTTTTGGAAAGGGTCGTCGTCACTGCACGTGTCTGCACTCTCATCTTCGTCGCCACAATATTCCCCATTGAGGTTTATGTTAGTGAACTCGTCGCTCATGACGAGGAACCTTTCCACCTATTTATCGTCCTCAAACACCTGCCATTGTTTGATGTTATCAGGTATTGTCGGCCTGTGCCTGACCTTGATTTCATATATTTTGTCTAGAAGAGAGGGGATCTTAAAAACCGAGGCTGAGGTGGCCAATGCATCGACGATCTGATTTTGTTCCCTGGAGATAGCGGTCAGGTCGTATTCTGGAAATCCTCTGAGAATATCCAGAGCCAAATTTCTGTAGGCACTCAGTCTGGGATGCTTGTTCTAGTACACACCCTTCACCTGATTTATGATCAGCTCAGAATCTCCACACACTGCTATCCTCTGTGCGCTTAGTTCTTTCAAAACTTGAAGGCCTAAAATTAATGCTTCATACTCTGCCACATTGTTAGTGCATTAGAATGTGAGCTTGTATGAACGCAACTTCATTCTTGTATTAGGGGGGCTTATCCATAGACCAGCACCAACCCCCTCTCGCCTAACTGCATCATCGAAACTCATGTTCCACACCCTATATTCTACGTGGTCTTCTGGATCAGAGCGTTGTATGATTCCCTACACGGTCTCATAATCGACTGTCACGGTGGTCATCGATCCTTCCTCCTCGAAACTAAGATCATTATAGAAAATAGATGAACCGACTTCAGTGTTGACGACGCATATAGGGTGGTTGTGGGGCTACATCTTGCTGCTCACCATATATTTCAACAAGAATTCCATGTACATTCTTCTGTCGTGGCCAAACACAGGAATAGTGGCGTAGGTCATATCCATCTGTAATGTGCCTTTCATCTTTGTGGCCCACGATCTTGAGAGGAGTATGCCAAACTTCGCGGGTATGTCTGCAACGACTATGTCCATAACCATGTTCTTGGCAAGGATTTGGGCCAACGACATGACCATGTCTTTGATTAGGCCCAAACACTTGACTTTCCTTGAATCGAAAGAGAAAAGGTCTTTGTACGGTCTGGTGACTTCTAGTCCCAGCTCATCGATGACCACCTTCAACATGAGATTATGTGATGCACCAGAATCAAACATGGCATTATGTAAGCTCAGATCATGGATTTTTAGACTGGCATAAAAAGGGGGAACGTCTTCTTCATTGCTCGTCTCTTCAATGCACATAACTAACAAAATGGCGGGGTGGTCATCTCGAACATTCAGAGTATCGAGGGCCCCTCCCATTTTCAACATCTTTATGATTTTATTCCGATACTCACCCTTTCTAATCAGCTCATTGAATGGGACATAGATTTTGATTTTTGCCATTCCGTGTTCAAAATTGAAAGGGGGCCAGGTTTTTTCTACCTCTTTTCCGCTCGTTTCCTGGCCTGTCTCCGAGACTCTTTTGGGGATTTCCTGCTTTGAATTTATCTTCTCAGTTGCATCCTTGGCTTCACTGTCCATTCTGGATCGGCTCATGGAGGGCGCATCCACTGTAGGCCCCTTATCAAAGTCTGTTCGATTCGGCTCGATAGGTGCATCTTTTCTCTGGAGGTTGTACTTCTTCTAAAACTGCATGATAACATTCTGATAAATTTTATTAAATTCCTCCATCTCCCAAGACGGTGCACCATTTTTTTTGAGTATCATGCCATCATTGGATTCTAGTGAGAAGTATTCCTTTTGGCTCATATATCGATCGTGTTCGCTTTTTGTTAAGAAAACGCGCGGGTTTTTATCATTGCAACAATGCATCTAGTCGCCGAAAGACTGATCGAAATCCTCCTCTGCATAGTTGTTCTGGAAAGGGGGCCTCGTCTGCTGGTCACCTAGGTCTCGCTGCTTGATCTAAGGAACCTAACCCCTCTGAAGATTTTGATTTCTTGGTTGTGGGTTGTTTTGGTCTCGCGCAACAGGCCTGCTTCCCATAAACATTTGTTCCTTCAACTTTTCCATCGTTTTCATCATCATATTGAACCTGTCATATGAGGACCACAACGTCGACGATTGTGCATCTCCCTGATTTTTTTTTGTCTCTCTGATTGAACTTTGATTTGATTTTTCCTGATTCCATCATATTCACTTCGACCTCGACAATGTTACTCATAATGGCGTCTAGGTTTTCTAACCTTATTTCTCTCAGCAGCAGAGCGAAGTCACTATCAAACAAATTTGCGTACCATAGCTGTGCAACACCGGGTGGGGTTTTTACTTTGGCAGGTATGGAGTTGTATAAATTCAGAAAATGAGCCGAGAAATCTTGCACCGTTTCCTCCGACGTTTTCTTCATGTTGTTTTATTGCGTCAACAACTGCAAAGGGTTCTTCTTGTCCCCCCATTTATTTAGGAAGGATCTTTCGAACATCATGAAATCTCGAATGCTAGCGGCTGGGAGGGCCTTGAAACACTTTATTACATCTCCCGAAAGGATTTGCGCAAAAAGCCTCATCTTTGCATCCGCGTAATATACCACCTCCAAGTCGACAAAATCGTTAAACCAGTACAGGTGTTTCTCGACAGAAACATCTCCATCAATATCATAGAGAATTATTCTTTGGCTATAATTCTGAGGTAAGTTGTGTAATTGGGATGGCAGGATGAGGGGAGAGAATCTAGTAGCCATAGCCCTAGGAGGATTCAAATTTTGAGAGGTGTTATTCGTCACTGGGGGTGGAAAGTTTTTTGGCTCGAAAACAGTCTCATCCAAACTGGTCTCTGACTTAGACCTAAACATAGTTTGTTCGAAAATGGTGTCAAACTCTAGGTCGTCAATTCTCTGCACGCTGTCTTTGGGCAAGGACAAAATTCTGTCCAAGAAATAGAATGGGTCTGGCACATGCTCTCTAGCCTTGCGTAGAATTATCTCTGGGTCATATACAGGCTCAGAGGGGTTTGGGTCAGAATTCGCTGTGGTGTAAAAGGTATTTGGAGCCAGGTTTCCTGAATAGTGCTACTTGGGGGGCCACTGGCTTTTTTGGACTGGATTCGACAGGGTAAAGGTTTCAGTCGATATGGATGTTTGTCCCTCTGTTACCCTCATGGGTCAAACTGCAAAGTTTGTCGTTCTCCCGAGGAAAATTTTTCAACTTCGTCCTCGACAATGGCGCCAAAATGTTAGCACTCTGTAAATCTATTTGGCTGATAAACAGAAGACGAAGGTAAATTTTCAACCAACGTTGAGATCTGAAAATATCCTTCCAGATATGGAGAGGGATCTCTCAGAAATGGCGTGGTATCCATGTAGGATATATCTTTGCGAACGATGGCTAGATTTAAAACCGATGATAAATTGCTTCTGGTTATATTGGTGTAGAGAAGTAGAAGTTGGGCTATGGGGTCGGTCTGAGGAAGAGACGAAACAAATGACTCAGTCACTAGTTTCGAGAGGGAAAGGCTAGGTGAGCGACAACCTTCAGTGTTTAACCGTAAAGTGTGGCGGGAGAAAAACAGGGAGAGCGAGCTCAGAGCGTCGTTGTGGATGAATTCAGAGTCAATTCGAGAAGAAAACGCTTCGTCTAAATGGCGCGAACAAGGGACACAGTATAGCGAATCTACAGGTTCGAAAATTCGTTCCGAAATAGACGATATGAGATATGAAATTAAAGATAATAAGAAAAAACATACGCAAAGAAAGAAACATAATACATACAACTATTGCAACTATAATATTTACATCAAAACACATGACCTTTGCATTAAGTTTTGGTCAAAAAACACTCAAACTTCTTACAATAACATTTGTTTCTTAAAATTTCCAACCAACCCTGGTTACATCGAAAAGATGGAATATATAAATGAGGGTGCCACTTGGGCTGCCCTATACTCTAAATGCTATATCTAGACTGGAAACACTGTGCCACATGTGCCAGAAACTCTATGCATGGCACTATCCAAAAATGGGCAATAATCATGCATGTCTACTAGTAACTGTCTTCAAGCTTCGCCACACGATCGGATCATCGGTCAGGATCCAACATAGGAAGATATGTGTCACTATGTCTCCCGATCAACTATCCCTATGGATAGGTGTCTGCCCAAAACTGCATGTCTGCAATGTTGGTTTCGCCTCTCGTTACATCCCTATTCGTTGAGAGCCGCACAACAAACAACTCTGCAATTCCCATGGACGTTACCAAAATGGTGAGATGTTTTCAGAGGACGCGTATCACCCAAAAACTGTCGTTAAGGACAACGCTGCTAGTTATTATTTATTTTCTTGTGAGAAGGCGAGAGCCACATAGACTTCTTGTTCAACTACCCACCTTCCCCGGGATACTCTATGTGCCCTTCTCTTGCTAGCCTTTGTGCTTCATGCAGCTGGAAAATAACATTCTGAGCTTCCTTGAGCTACCTTTTCAGCCACGTCACGTTCTCTCTGTGACTCTACGTAGTTGATGCCTCCATGGTCTTTGTTGATAGCTATTATTTTAATTCCCTATGTTCTTGATAAATCTCGGCAATAGCTAGCTTTGCCTGCTCCATCTGCTGAGATGGCGTTTCCTCATTTGTCCCCGTGGCTTTTGCCTTCTTGACCTCCATGTTCTTTCTCAGCCTGCCTCTTCTCCGAGGTAGTTGTTGTTCGGAGGCACACGTTCCTACCGCCTTCTCCTTCTGTATGAATTTCTCTGTCTTGACCCTCTCTCGTCTTAAGATGGTCTCCTCTGTAGGTGAAAAGATAGATCCTTCTAAGCTTCTAGGAATGGTTGCCACAGGTGCAAAGGAAATCCAATCTCTCTGAGGTTGGGACCTTGTAGTTCTACCGCTCCGTGCACCCTTTCCTGTACTCTGAGAAAGTGACATGACACGACCGAGGTGAAAACTGTGCGCAAATGTTCCAAATAGACGTATCGAGGAGTATCTCTGAACCAATTGGATTGGAAAAATGAAAATGCGACAAACAACTTGGGATAAATTATACGACTAGAGGAAAACACGAGCATATGTGATTTATAGCAGATTGACTCAAGGAGGAGGAAATACTAGAAATTAATGAATTTATGGTGATGAGAAGTTTCAAGTCGATCCCCAGGCTATTCATGGAAAATCCCTGCATTTGGAATGGAGGTGATACGATTCTCTGTGTAGGCATAATACAAACGCTGCAGTTCTTCATTCCTTTGGCCTCCATAATGAAATGATAGTAGTTGTGGCACTTGTCGACGCGACCCTTATTTAACCACTTGACTCGACAAGGGTACCTAGGAACTGATTTTTTAACGGGATTCGACCTCTGGGGAAAAGACAAGCCCATACCACGTATACACTTCTCGAATCTGATACCCTTTCCCCTTTCCAAGGGCCAACCAACCATTTGCTAACTTCAACATCATGGTATTTCGCACCTGACTTCACATGTTTGGGCGCATGGGTCATCGTGTGACTCAGAATCGGCTCTAAAGGGAAAGAAAGGTGGTGGCGCTCACACCCCGTACAAACCTCCCTGAAGTATAAATGTCAAATGTAGACAAACTGTCACTGTCACTGATTCAACTCTATCACTGTAATAATTGTCACTGGAAGTCTGTCCCAAGCCGTACCAAACTTATTAAAAAATTTCCTTCATATCCACAACCTGTCTATACTGCAACATGCGGGTATCTACGCCTTTCCCTACTGCAACTCGTGGATGTTCGCGCCTATGCTTGCTACAACTCGCGGATTAGCACACAAATCTGCTAGTACACCAACAATATCTCTATCTCTTTGTCTGTGTCACTTTCTCAGTCTCTGTCACTGTCTGATCACTCTGTATCTGCTCACAAACTGGTTGATCTGATAGAAACAATACTCATCCAATATCCAAGTAGATCTAACACAACCATGTACTAGGTTCATACATATGTCTTACTAAACTAATGTAATATACAAACCCCTTACATTAACCATACATTAAACCCTCACTATCATGCAAACCCAACCTATACTGATAACACTATGTCTCGACCATAAACCCTCAACCATACTCCAAATAACATAGGATATGTCTTAACAAGATATTCAATGAAGTATCCCAATAACAACCACCCAATACAATAGTGTTGTATCTCTGTAGATCTATCTTGTACAAAATATACCGTATAACAAATAGTCCCTCAAGGACAAGATCTCAATCTCCCATGACCGTGTCAAAATATTCACCATGGATCTACTTTAGATAAGAACATAACATAGATTTTGTTAATGCATATAGCTCTACTATACCTTCTTACTATTAGATCTTCTTGTAGCTTCTTCTCTGCTTCAAAAACCTATCACTGAAGATAGATATGATCTTCCTTTTCAGCTTTGGAAATAGATCTATGCTTTGTCTTCATTAAACCTGCAGGTATCCGTGCATTGTCCCATTGTGGCTGGTGGATGTCTTCTCCCTTCTAGTACTGCAACCTGCAGATGTCTTAAGTAAAACCCTAGTTCAGTACCCACAGTCTCGAACCTTTGAACATGTAAATTTGTCTTTGTTTTAGACTTACTGATATAGATTTGTCAATGATACTTTCCCAAAACATTTCACAAAATAGATATTCAATGTGCTCAAATTAGGTGCTAATGGGAGACCCTTGCTCTCTTATTTATACTCTCCAAGTAGCTTCCTTTAGGGGTTATCTTCTAACTGTTTTACCTAACTTCTCTCTTTTAGGGCTAACCCACTTTTAACTACTTTGCCCACTTGCAACTACTTTACCATAAATAGTAACCTCACCACTTCTTGTTGCAACTAATTTACTTTTAATTATTTTCTTATTGCAAAAATTTTACCCACGATTAACTCCTAGTTACAACCACTTTGACTAGTAAACTTCTTCTAGGAGCTTCTAGAATAATTGACTTATTTGACCTTCTAGGGGCTTCTATATAACTCATGGGGGTTCTCCAACTTCACTAAGCCATATCTTCTCAACCATGAGGAACTACGTGGCGTACCACATATCATCGGAAATGGAATGACATGTTCTATCTATATACGATAGTATTTCTTGCAAGTTCATTGATCATCGTTACATTATTCCTCAAACAAACAAGGGCTACTTATCCATACCTTTGGGGCTACCAAAATATGCTACCGGACTTGCTTCAAGGGTTGACATCAATGACAACCAACCCAATTAATTAACAATATTAACCAAATATTCTTATAAAAATGGTTCCATCTACCTTCATTATTCATTTCCAAGATTTTATTATGACTTTCCCCAATTAATCAATGTTTTCATACTAAATTCCTCTTAATCAATGCTTACATACTAAGTTCCTCCTTACTCATGAATTTATGATAATCTTGAAAGGCAAACATGCAAGTGGATATATTTTATTAAAGTGAGTGGAGATATTTTATGAAAGTGACCTCAAAATCTATGCTCCATAAAGATTTTTGAAAAACCAAGAAAGATTTTCAAGTACTTGAGGTTATATTCTCCATGAAGAAAGATTTTCATGTACTTGAATGTATGGTTATATTCTCCATAAGGAACTTTCGAGTGAACTTAAGTTCGTATAAAATAATCATCTAAGTTATCTATGCTTCTTTAAACATGGAATATTTCATGTTTCTACACTTCTCCACGTAAGAAGTTGGTTTGGGGCCACTTTTAATGTTGGAAACTTCTACTTGCAAATTATATGTTTACATGAGATAATTATGTGTCCTTCCTAAAACAATTCCAATGTTACCACCCGCACTGTGATAAGAGTTGGCTTACAATTCCAATGGTACCACCCGGACCGTGATAAGAGTTTGCTTTTCTGATTGCATGTTCTATATGACAACTCTAGTAATTTTCTAGTCGACTTAATTTTAGCATGGAAGGATTTTTCCATATTCAGATAAGGACAAAAATGACCAGTTTTCTATTACATAAGAAGATGCAATATATTAATTTATTTTCCTGATAAAACTTAGTTAATAGAGGGAGTAGATCATTTCTCCATCACATAAAATATATGCTCAAAATGACCTTTATTACATAAAGTCCATGCTTATATAAGTTTGTGCAATGAAATTTAGTCAATTTTAGAGAATCATTGGAATGAAATTTAGTCCATTTTAAGGATTTGACCTTTCCATTTTATGTAGATCCAAAATCACTTTAGTAGGAAAATGGTACTCAAAAGTCATTTTTGGGAGTGTTTACCATTCCTATGTGACATAAAGTGTGTACTCAAAATTGCTTTACAAGCATAATGAAACTTTGTCAATTTTGAGCGTTTAACATTTTTGTATTAGAGAAGGTGCATGCTCAAAATTGCTTTATTAGCATAATGATAATGTTTAATCAATTTTGGAGAATAATTTATTTTATTATTATATAAAATGTAAGCAAAACTATTTTATTTAGGAATGGTATTTAGTTAATTTTAGAGAATCAATCATTTAACTTTGCATATGAGTCAATTTTAGAGAATCTAATAATTGGTTATTACATATGATACATGAACAAAATTGTTTTATTAGAAGAATGTTTACATTGAACGTTATTTGAATCATCTTACATTGATAGTTATTTTAATCAGCTTTCCATTGTATAAGACATACTTAAATTATCTATGCATTTAATAAGTCAACCTGAGACTCAAATACTTGCAAGATATCGTGTAATGTGTGTATAGATTATATATATATTTCTCCTTGTCAATTGGGTTTAGCTTGGGTGGTTGGGAGGAATGATAGTTAACCTCCCCACCCAAGTTCAATTCCAACAAGTGACATGTTGAAATCTTAACGAGGATATTATTGTAATGGCTTCGATCCCTATTGTTGATCAGCTTTGTGCCCTGAAGATTCTAGAGTTTACCCTGGGTACCATCCCCAAAATGAGAAGAAGTAGATGGAGAGTTTCTCTAGGTAGTGTAACCTAGAAAAGATCATATGCCTCAATTTATTAAAATGAGTTAAAAAAGGAACACAAATTACAAAATTATATTAACACCTTACAAAATTAAATTCACACTTTGCAGAATTAAACAGAAATAAAATTTACAAAATTAAATGTAAATCACACTAGTAAAATGAAATTCACACACCAACTCCTAACCATTAAAAAATCACACTACCAAAAATTATTCTCGAAAATATTTTGAAAAAAGTTAATCACAAAATAAAAAACTATTTCTATGAACAATACCACATTATAAATTATAAATTAAAAAATAAAAAATAAAAAAAAAATAAATAAATAATCAAAAATCGAGTAACACTGTTATTCTATTTAAGTGGGTCTTGTCTCAATAGAATAGCACAATATCCAGATGGAAACTAACTACAAAGCACTCAGATAATCATACATGATTTACTTGTTTCTTATAGAATATACATAACATCATAACATGTTGAAGTCAAACATCTATTCTATATTAAATCAAAATATTGATTTGAATACGATAAAAAATATGACATTCTATTTGCAAGCCCCATTCCTAAAATTGGCATGAGTTATTTAATTTAACCAGCTCGAGAATCTAAGATTTTCGAGTAGGTTACATCATATTGTTTTGTTTTAATATGAGTAAAACAAAACAACAACCACTAACCACTTCGTCAAATAACTACTTGATCAAATATATTAACATAAAATAATTACTTGGTCAAATAACGACTTGGTCAAAATATAGTAACATAAAATAATTACTTGGTTATTTTTCACTAGCATATATCCATATTAACCTTGAATTTATCAAGTATCAAATGGATCAAATCCATGTACCTCACTCAATTGAGTAGAACTAAAAACTCAAAATCTATGGAGATATGGATATATAAAAGTATAGTTTTGATTACTCTGTGTATGTATTGCAATAACACTTCTATGTAAATATTATATATGTAATATTTATTTTTATGTCTAAATTTAGTATCTTTTTTTTTATAGTAGTTTTTATATTGAATATATATATCAAATCTCTTTCTTTCATAAATATATAAATATTTTTATTTCTATTTGTATTTATATTTTGCTAAGATATATTATTATTATTATTATTATTATTATTTGATACAAGTATTATATATTTTTTGAAGTTGACATATGATGACATAAGTGTTGTCCATGTGACAACATATATATCATAATGGGTTGTAGATCTAGTACTTTTTAGTGCAATCACCACTACTTCTCAGCTTTCTGTTGTGCTCATAAGAAGACAATAACACATTTTGTTGTAGCCTCTAAGAGCTCCTCCCACGGATCTACAAAGTGGCTTCAGATTCCTCACTACGTCATCCCACAACTTGTTGCTCAAGCCTTCAATGGATTATGGGGTTCAATAACATCTAGCAATGGTTTTGCAACATACTTCATAGCTATTATTAATACCAAAATAAGTCCACATAATCTATCACTTCCTTGAGATTAGTAGAAATAAATTAGAAACTTAGAAATGCAATCAAATATACCTTAATGACTTCATGCTCAATTTAAGAACCAAAATAGATAGTGAAAAGGTATAATATCGACAAAAGGGGAAGGTGGAAAATATAATTTATATGACCAAAATGTCCCAAAATGGAGGCCCATCAGTGACTTAATCGAATTTTAGAGGTTCAAACATTCCACTAATACATAAGATGTATTCCTAGTATTGGTTAATTACTAATGTAACCAATAAAATTTGATTCATTCACGAGATCTAAAAACCATGCAAACACACAAAAATGGAAAATAACTCCCTTTATTCCTTCTCCATCCTAACTATTACAATGGAAGCTCAACCCCTTATAACTACTATCTGAGATTTTCGAAAACCACTAATTTTAGAAAAACAACTAATTTTAGAAAATTCTCACGTGACTCTAAAACTGACCAATAACTAAAATCTAACTAAAGTGACACTATTTTTCAACTCAATTTTCTAATTAGGTGCATAAACTAAAAGATAAATGATAATTGCTAAATTTAAAATTCCCCAAAAAACACTAAAACCCCAATTTGAGGCCTTATATGAAGGAATTTGTCCCCCAAAAAGTGTCGAAATGATGTCCTATATAAAGGATTAGAACGACATGACAGTGAACTCTTCGAGACACAAATCCCTATAAAATTTCATCCCAAATGGACAACCGAGTCAAAATTTATGACCCTCGAAAATACCTGCATCATTCTCCTCTGGTTGAAAAGAATGCAGCTGTTACACATGAAATTTGCACAGCTAGGTACCTTGCCCTAAGTGTCGTAAAGCATCGTATAAGTGTCGCATACACCTTGATACCATGGAATAACCTATGTCACAATCCCTAGTTACTGTGTACTTGGTATTTTTGTCTTCAAACTGTTGCCACTTAACGTGATCTAGGTTCAACAAGTCCCCCTTTGTAATACATGTACTCTTTGTTGGTGCCACACCTTCCCACTGGACCATATATTGATTGTATTGGCCTTATCGAGTATGAAGGGTCTTCTTATCTAAAATATGTGCAATATTTTCCTTTTTCTTGCTCAGAATGGCCTGTTGCCAATCCACCTCTGCCTCACTGTCACCACCCAGATCGTCCCTATGGAAGATATATAAATCATAAATGTTAAACATAGGGGAAATATCAAGATCATCTGGTGTTATCGGATAAATCGGTAGGTGCAGACACTATCTGATCTCCCTAGATCCACCTAGATCTAGAACAAAACACACCAGGACATGACTTTTTCCTTAAGTTTTAGATATTGAATTTACTAACTAAAGAGGGATAGGTGACATACCGTTTAAACGTCACTTCCTCTCGCCATTGCCATCCTAACTTCGTTCCAACGCTCATACAATGATGATCCTGCAAAAGAACGCAACCAACCAAAGTGATAGTAATAGCATAAACTCAATATAAACCTATGTATGTGATCAAGGAATCATACAATAAAACACAACAAGCTTTATAAGAAAGAATCATATTACTGTATCATATTAAATGTGAAAGAGAGATTACACCTGTGGCCTTGATGTCATAATATCCCTTCCAACTGTCCTTCATTCTCCACACACTTCTTTCTCCAAGGATTCTAAGACCATGGATCTGATAGCTACTCACAATCTATCTTGACAAAGAAAATCTCAAAACCACTCCAACCAAGCTAATAATTCCAAGCCAAATCCAACTTACCTAATCCCAAAAGATAACTTTCTCCATGAGAGCTCCTCTCCTTTTATAAGTTGAATAGGATAAGGTGAATAGGTTAGGATGATCCCACTAAATCATGAAAGCGAGTAAGATCCAAACCATTCAGATGCCACCTCACCATGGAAGTTTCTCCTTCTAGAAGATTCGAGAAAATGCTCATTTTTTCCACATGTAAGCATTCTCACACCCTGCCTATAGAGCAGACTTTGAACTCCTCACAACCTAGCTATGATGCAGCCTATGAGAATCAGACATTATTGCACCCTAGCTATAATGTAGCCTGCGAACTTCCCTTTTTATAGGGTTTTTACAAAGGAAAATGCAACTTCTTTTGTCAGAAAAAGTTCTTCTCTCTTCTCTCTTCAGGAACTCAAGCCATTGACCCCTCTGAAGGAAACATATAGGTTTACATCATTAATTTTCATAGGGATGATGAAAATAATGTGTAACAGAGAGCCCCCCAAAGTATGAAGTTAGAACATAGTGATAACTGGAATACTTTGTCGAGTGTGTGTAAGGAACAAGGAACAATCGGTCGGAAACCTGCCAACAAACAAGGAAATACAATACAATAATATATCATCACTGAGGTAGGCATTCCCATAATCATAATACAAATGACTCAAAGCATAAATTCCGACATGCAAAGATCCATGTCAAGTAAGACAAGGTCATGGCCACCAAACATACACTGTGGATCCATGCCAATATGACTCAAATCTGAACATAACCACCAAAAATACGCTATGGATCTATGTGTTAAAGACTCAAATTTGAACATAGCCATGAGACATACAATGTGGATCTATGCAATGGTACAAATTGAATATACTCCAACGCAACCTGAATCCGTGAGCAAAGATTCAGGGTCTTCATCTCCACCACTCTATAGTATGAATCTAACCATGTGAATACATGTGATGAAGTTGAACATGGTAGAAACCACTTGATTACCGGTCAATGATGAGAATCATTAACAAGTGTGAGGGAAATCACCATTAATGTCAATGACTCCCAAGGTACTCTAGTACAATCCAATGAATGCGAATTAATGAGTTGAAGTCAAACACTCGACAAAATCTCCCGATCATAGGTCAATAATGAAAAACCCACTGTCAAAAGTGAGGAAACCTGCCATTAAGGCATGCATGTTCCAAGGTACCAATTGGTTTATAAGTCTAATTCCTAGATAATGAGTTGAAGTCGTTAGGAAAAGACTCATCACAGGAGGGCCTTAATGTATCCCCCATCAATGACACAAAAAAAGTAACAAGATTTGATGTAGATCAGAGTAACAAGTGATTCAAGACTGACTCAGGGATGGCCGACGCAATAGAAGGCTTAAGGACTGCAGAAATGGTCGATACAATAGAAGGATTCCTGGGTTGAACTTCTCTTTGAACATATTGATGACACGACAACTGTCTTGGAAACACTGACTCAACAATAGGGATCACAGACCAATTTGTAATCTTATAAAGGAGTATGATCAAGAGACAAGCAGATTTTCCAACCTAGACACAAGGCGAGTGAAAGGGTGTCATGTTCAAAAGTGACTCTTCCATAGAATACAGTTTTAGACATATTTCTTTCCCAATTTCCCCCCCCCACCATCTCTGGTGAGTACCTCTTTATTTTTACGCAAGATTGAGGAGGATAACATATGCTTGTAATGTAAGCTCATCCTTTGGATGAGTCCCTCAGAGTATGTTTAACTAACCCTAGGAAGGAGTGGTTCGGTCCCATAAGGGCCTTTCGATGTTTGTTTAACGAGTCCAAAGATAGAAAACGCAAAGGTTTTTCATGATTATAGAGTCTGGAAAAACACTTAAAAGACAACTCTCTCAGCTCCTTTTTCATAAAGTAGTCTGATGAGACCAAAAAAGAAATAAAATATCGCTCAATAGATGTTTTATTCAAATACTTTAATGAGCGTGAAAAGAACAAGATCGCTCGACAATCTTTTCATGTTTAGAGAGTCTAAAAAGAGCTTAAAGGGAACCCACTGGAGTTCCCTTTTCGTATAACCTTTACGAGTCTGAAAAAGTTATAAAAGTATACTCAGTTGCATTCTCACATATTTACGAGCACAAGAAAGAACAAAGACTAAGCTCGGTAACTCATTCTCATGTATTTATGAGCACGAGAAAGAACAAAGACTAAGCTCAATAACTTATTCTCATGTATTTACGAGCATGAGAAAGAACAAAGATTGAGCTCAAGATTGTTTTCATTTTTACGCAAGATTTAAAACAAAAAAAAAATATGCTTGGACCTGGTTTCATTTTTACACAAGCTTAAACCAGAGGAAACTATGCTTGAGGTAAGCGGTTTCATTTTTACACAAGATTGAACCATAGAAAACTATGCTTGGACTTCCCAACGCATAACACATGGATGGTTGGTACTTAGCCCCCAACATAAGAAACTAGCGACTCTAAATTCAACATGAAGTCCAGAGGCTGAAAGCATTGCCCCCAAGCTTCATTTCGTCCAACGACAAAGGCAGAGGAAATGAAGCTTCAAATACTAGACGAAGGACTTGACTCAAACAGAGAGGGGGAAAACTAGTTCATTTTTTAACGAGCTTGATATAGAAACAAGAAATATGCTCGTAACCTCTGTTTCATTTTTTAACGAGGTTGCCACAAAGACCAAAAAACTATCCTCATAAGTGGTTTCATTTTTTAACGAGCTTGAAATTAGAAAACTATGCTCAAGGCCGGTTTCATTTTTATATGAGCTTGAAATCAGAAAAGCATGCTCAAAGACCTATGTTTCATTTTTTAACGAGGTTGCCTCAGAGACACAAAAACTATCCTCGACTCTCTTCTTGATCATGGATTCCAAGAGGACAATGCTCTGGAATGACAACATGTCAAGGGACAAAACTCGGTCATGGCTTCCAAGAGGTCTGCACTAGAAGGAAGAAACACAATGTGGAAGGAACACATGTCGAGGGTGGCGACAGGGGTAAGGAGATCAGGATCTAAAGACCCTATCGAAGAGATAACCATGTCAACTACCTGATCTAAGTCACTAGAAGTTGAATCCATGGGAGACAACGCCACATAATTGACCTGTGGCAGGGGCGATATCGTCTGCATATAAGAACCATTTAGGGAGGAAATCTAGTCGGGGTCAATGAATGAAAGTTGATCAACAGTCACAACTCATCCATCGTGAGGAAAAGATATCACATGAAAAAGAGTAAACACAATAGCTTTCATGGCATAGACATAATCTCACCCAAGGAGTAGAGAAAAATCCAAGGGGTCTTGGACGACCATGACATCAATAAAGACAGTTTTCCCTCCCAAAGTTACAGGAAATTGAGGAAGGGTCCCTAAAGTTTGATTGGTTCTTCTGTTAAAAGCTAACAGATTCTGCGTAACTGGGGCAAGTGGAGGATGACCCAAATCTTGCCAAGAAATAGAGGACAAAATACTAATTGACGAACCTTCATCTGTTAGCATCTGAGGAACGTCCCGACCACAAACCTATGTTGTAATCTGGAAAGGGATGTGAGAAGGAAGACTAGGTCCAGTTAGCACACGCCAATTAAAAAGGATGGCTTCATTACTTGGAGGAGGTTCCACGAGAGAAGGAGGAATACCCCCGGCATGGCAGAGTCTATATCAACGAGAAAAACATGGGCAGTATCGGGTTTACTCTCTAGCGAGAGAGTAGTATCGAATAATGGCGAGATCAAATCGACTACTTGGGTTTCATTCTCCAAGGGGAGAATGGGGTTGATAGGTGGAAACAGATCGACCACTTGGGTTTTACTCTCTAACGGGAGAGTGGGATTGACCGACAATGGGATCAGATCAACCACTTTGTTAACACTCTCTAAAGGGAGAGTGATATCGACCAACAATGGGATCGGATCGACCAATTTTTCAACTGGTTCAACTAAGGACGTGACCATATTGACAACATGATCAACCGGATTGCCCGACAAAGGGGCCAGATTGATTATTCCATCAACTACATGTGGGTTGAGAGAAAGCTTGCGATAAGCAGCTGGAAGTTGAGGCTCTGAAACAGTCATGTCTTCCAGAAATTTCGAGGCTTCTTCCATATGAGGGAAAATATGAGTTAGATGACTCCCTTTGCATAACATACACGGGAACTTGGCTCTACTTTTCTTCTTCCCAACTATATCGTGACTAGTCGATGGGAAGTCATCAGCATGTTGTTCAGAGGCTAGAGACATGGGTTGGCGAGGATGTGTAGACCATGCTTCTATAACCTTAGATAGACCAGGACATTCCTTAAGAATATGACTACCCTTACAAAGACTGCAAGGGTACTTGGGCTTACGGGTTGTTTTGGTGATCTTGACATCATCAACATTCCCAACACGATTAAAAGTAACTGGTTGTTTTCCAACATGTTTAGCAGTGGTTGGAGGTTTTGACCCTTGTTTATCTTTATTCTTCTTAATCTTTCTTTTCTTCTTCTTCTTATTCACTGGGTTACTAGCTTTAGAACTTTCACCCGATGAATAAGATGAAACACAAGGCTACCTTGCAAGCGAAAAAGGCGAAGAGACCTTACTGGTGAAGAAGGTGAAGGATCAACATGAGGTTGATGCTCTTGGGGGAAAGTGCTTGTGACTAAAGCACTAACTGCATTCAGGATTACCTGAGTGGAAAAAAATCATACTGGTAATCCAATTGTGAGACTCAGAAGGCTCAAAGTAGCGATGTGAGGAGGTCCAATGTTTCCATAAGAAGGAAAAACAAAAGGTTCCCCTATAGCAGGGGTTCCTTCATTGGTCATTTTGGAAACTGACACCATTAAAACAAAGATCCAACCTAGAGTCTACTAGGGAGAATGAAAAACACACGCTAAAAATCTAGTAAGTAAGCAAGCAAACAAAACCTTCTCACAATGAGCACACTAGTTGGTGATGAAATCCAACATCGCGGGAACAAAGTAAGAAGGGGATGAGAGAGAGCGGGTGGAAAAGTTACGTTGACGACCTACTTAAGGGACTTATTCCTTGGTGCAATCTCCCTCAATGTCGATTCCAGGTACCGTGAAGACTTTCTCCTCCACAGTGACCTTGTGTAAAGACCCTAAAGAGATAGGCCACTAAGGTTACCAATCACTACAGTGATGCCTGGGGAAATAGTCGACAGTTCGATCCACGCACAAGGGAAGGGTATCTAGCCCGAAATCAACTTGAAAGGCTTCCACTCATCATTGTGGGTATACCTCTCAAGCAACCCCCATAATACGTGCAACTTCTACACCAAGACCAACAAAGCAGGGTGAGTAACTCTGCCAGTCTCAATGCGACCTCGTGATTGACCCTTGTGTGAGAAGGGCTTCCTAGGACAAAATGTAGTAAGTGGATTTAACTCTCCCTATCAAAAGATACTATGTTTGTTTGCAGCTTTGGAAAGTTATCTCTCACACCTATTCCAAATCCCTATGACTAATCTAATTAGGTTTGCTACCAGAAAATATAAAAATGTCTAATCAGTTTTTTATAAGCGCTTTATTTTATGTCTATTGTTTCTCAATAGGAAAATGGCGTGAACAATATGGTGTTTTGACCGACTCAAAAGTTATGCAAAGAGATGAAGATGCAATATTTTCATTTCGATGAAAGCTATGCTATGAGAAGGAGAAAACATTTATCATTCCCATATACACAATGTCCCAAAATATATTAAACTCATCAATATCAAGATTCTCAAGAAATGAGAAAAAGGTACTGTACACCAATGCAYTGTACACCAAGGTACTGTACACCAATTGGAATTTAAGACCAAAAAATGCCAAGAATCATGCAATTTCACTACTTCAAATGCAAGGATGCCCCCAATCTAATATAAAGAAATAAATTAAATCCTTTTGTTTCAAAAATTTCACTAAAAGCAATAATGAACTTTCTTAAAACAAAGAAACCCAAACTAAAAGTTTTCTTTTAAAGCGAACTATTCAGAATAAATCTGATCTTTCCCTAAACAATTCTAAGGAAAACACATACTTTGTAATTGAAAGACACTCAAAGAAAGAGACTAATCTTTCAAAACCAAACAAAGCAAAGCTGGCTAAAAGCAACTCAAAGGATGTCAAGCAGACTGTAAACAGATCAATATAGGATCCAAAAGTTCAATCCAGTTGATCAAAGAAAAACTGGGTCATCAAAATATGACAATACCCAATCCAAAAAAGTTTACAAACAAGTTCGCATCCTAGCAGTAGAGTACAGTACGAGAATTAGGTATTCTCACAGGCTAGACACTAGTAGGGTGCGAGAAGTTCACACTGGATCTAACAATAGCCTGTGAAAATCAATGGTTTTTGTAGGCTGTAGAGAGGTACAGTGTGAGAATGTCTGTAATCAAAGAAAATTTTGAAAAAGGACAGGAAATCTAAGTGAACTTATATATCCAGAGAGTCTGGATGGATTCCCCATAGACTCAGAAACCATAAATCAAGCAATCAAAGCAAGGGAAACTAGACTAACTAGGAAACAATCTGTTCCCCAGTATGGTCGCCAATTTTGTTATCGGATAAATCAGTAGATGCGGACACTAACTGATCTCCCTAGATCCACTTAGATCTAGAACAAAACACACCTGAACATGATGCTTTCCTTATGTTTTATATATTGAATTTACTAACTAAAGAGGGATAGGTGACATACCATTTAAACGTCACTTCCTCTCGCCATCGCCATCCTAGCTCCGTTCGAGCACTCATACAATGATGATCCTGCAAAAGAACGCAACCAACCAAAGTGATAGTAATAACATAAACTCAATATAAACCTATGTATGTGATCAAGGAATCACACAATAAAACACAACAAGCTTTATAGGAAAGAATCATATTACTATATCATATTAAATGTGAAAGAGATATTACAACCGTGGCCTTAATTTTGTAATATCCCTTCCAACTATCCTTCATTCCCCACACACTTCTTGCTCCAAGTATTTTGAGACCATGGATTCAATAGCTACTCACAATCTGTCTTGACAAAGCAAATCTAGAAACCACTCCAGCCAAGCTAATAGTTGCAAGCCAAATCCAACTTAGCTAATCCCAAAAGCTAACTTTCTCCATGAGAACTCCTCTCCTTTTATAAGTTGAAGAGGATAAGGTGAGCAGGTTAGGATGATCCCACTAAATCATGAAAGCGATTAAGATCCAAACCATTCGGATGCCACCTCACCATGGAAGTTTCTCCTTCTAAAAGATTCAAGAAAACGCTCATTTTTCCCACGTGTAAGCATTCTTGCACCCTGTGTATAGAGCAATCTGTGAACTCCTCGCGACCTAGCTATGATGCAACCTGCGAGAATCAGGCATTCTCACACCCTAGCTATAATGCAGCCTGCGAAATTCCTTTTTTATAGGGTTTTTACAAAGGAAAATGCAACTTCTTTTCTCAGGAAAAGTTCTTCTCTCTTCTCTCTTCAGGAACTCAGGCCACTGACCCCTCTGAAGGAAACATATAGGTTTACATCATTAATGGTCATAGGGATGAAAAAAATAATGTGTAACATCCGGTAAATCGACCTTATAAGAATTGTCGATAATTTTCTTGAGAAACTTGCAAGGACCAATTTTCTTATACTTCAATTTGTGGTAGGTTCCTCTAGGAAAATTATCTTTGCATAAATAAACCATCACCAAATCACCTTCATTGAATACATGGTATCGTCAGTAAACATATTTTATATTGTTTTTATGTTCATAACTGGCCTGGAGTTTTTTTTATCACTTGTTGTTGCAGCTATTGAATGTGTTCTACAAATGCTTCCCCATCATCATTGATCTTATCCCCAAGTGATAGCTGCACCAAATCTAGGACACCTATATGATTTCTACTGTAAACAACCTGAAATGGATATTTACATGTAGATCGGTTCACTTAACTATTGTAGGCAAATTATGCTTGAGGTAAATCCAAATCCCACTTCGTGGGCTTCTCTCCAACAATTCTTTGTAACAAGTTTCCTAAACTCCTATTTAATACCTCGGTTCACCCATCTGTTTGAGGGTGATAGGAACTATTGAAATATAATTTAGTCCCCATTTTCTCCCATAAATTCCTCCAAAAATGAACCAATAACTAAGTATCTCTATCAGAGGCAATAGATTTTTGAACCCCATGCAATCTAACAATTTCTGGAAAAACAAATTATGCCACCCTCAATGCATCACTAGTTTTCTTGCAAGCAATGAAATGAGCTATTTTTGACAACCTATCAACAACCACAAAAATAAGAATAATTACCTCGATGTGTGTTTGGGAGCCCCAACACAAAGTCCATGCTTAGATTTGTCCATGGGTCTATAAGCACTGATAATGGAATATACAACCCTGTGTTTTGTGAGTTTCCTTTAGCCATTTGAAAAATACTAAATTGTGCAACATACCTGGTTATATCCTTTTTCATATTCAACCAATAATACTTATCTTTGATTAAGTATAGCGTCTTACCCTTTCCAAAATGTCCTACCAAACCACTACTGTGAAGTTCTTTGATAATATTTTCCATCATAGAACAATTGGAATGAATATTTTCTTTTCCTTTTGTTATTGGACATATTGGTTAGTGTGGACACAAACAAATCTCCCTAGTTTCACCCTGAAACTAGAACAAAACAAGACAGAATATAAAACTTTCCCTAAGTTTTAATTATCAAGCATACTAGCTAACAAGAGATAAATGACATACCATTTAAATGTCATGTGTCCTTGCTAGTGTTATCCTTGCTCCATTCCAAGGCTTATGGGATGTTGAACCTGTAACAAGACACAAGCCAAAAAAGTGAAAGAAACAACATATACTCAACAAAACCTGTGTAGGTGATCAAGGAGTCATACAATAAAATAAGACCAATTTTATGGGAAAGAAATATATCACCGTATTAAAGAATATGAAAAGGAGAATACAAGCAATGCCTTGTGTTGTAAGGTCCCTTCGAATAGTTCCTTGCTTCCCACACACTTCTTCTCCATGGATTCTAAGATCAACAATCTATCTTGACAAAGCAAATCTCAAAGCCAACACACAAGCTTCAAAAACTCCAAGCTACAAAACTCCAAGCTACAAAACTCAAGAATTTTCCAACTCCAAAAGCTAACTTTCAATCTCTAGCCAACTAACTTTTCCCATGAGAAATCCTCTCCTTTTATAGGCTGAAAAGGATGGGGTGAGGAGGTTAGGATGATCCCATGAGATTAGGGATGTGACTCAGATCCAAACCGATCGGAGGCCACCTCACCCTCGAATCTTCTCTTCTAGAACTTTCGAGAAATTCCTCTTTTTCCTTCGTATGAAAATCGGTGCACCCTTAACACTGAGAAAACTACAATGACATTGCATGCCACTATGGTGAAACCTGTGATGATCCTAGATTTTTTCACCCTTAAAACTAAGAAAGGTGCGACGATCCTTTTTTCTAAGGTTTTTGACAAAGGAAAAGTATAATTTTATTTCTCTGGGAAAATATATCTTCATTCTTCTTCAAGGATTAAGGCCATTGATCCTTTTAAAGACAAAGGATAGGTTTACATCATTAACAGTCATAAGGGTGATGAAAAATAATGTGTAACAGAGAGCCCCCCAAAGTATGAAGTTAGAAAAAAGTGATAGATGGAATACTTTGTCGAGTGTGTGTAGGTAACAAGGAACACGTCGGTCAGAAACCTACCAACAAACAAGGAAATACAATACAATAATATATCATCACTGAGGTAGGCATTCCCATAATCAGAATAAAAATGACTCAAATCATAAATGCCAACATGCGAAGATCCATGTCAAGTAAGACATGTCATGGCCACTAAACATACATTGTGGATCCATGCCATTATGACTAAAATCTGAACATAGCCACCAAAAATACACTGTGGATCTATGTGTTAAAGACTCAAATTTGAACATAACCATGAGACATACACTGTGGATCTATGCAATAGTACAATATGAATATACTCCAATGCAACCTAAATCTGTCAGGAAAGATCCAGGGTCTTCGTCTCCATCAATCTATAGTACGAATCTAACCATGCGAATACATGTGCTGAAGTCAAACATGGTATAAACCACTTGATTACCGGTCATTAGTGAATATCGTTAACAAGTGCAAGGGAAATCACCATTACTATCAATGACACCCAAGGTACACTAGTACAATCCAACGAATGTACATCAATGAGCTGAGGTCAAACACTTGGTGGAATCTTCCAATCATGGGTCAATGATGAAAACCCACTGTCGAAAGAAAGAAACCTACCATTAAGGCATGCAAGTTCCAAGGTACTAATCAATTTCTAAGTCTAATTCTTGGATAATGAGCTGAAGTTGATAGGAAAAGACTCATCACATGAGGGCCTTAATGTATCCCCCATGAATGACACGAAATGGGTAACAAGATTTGAAGTAGATCAAAGCAACAAGTGATTGAGGATTGAATCAGGGATGGCCAATGCAATAGAAGGCTTAAGGACTGTAGAAATGGCCGAAGTAATAGAAGGCTTTCCGGGTTGAACTTCTCTTTGAACATATTGATGACACGACAACTGTCTTGGAATCACTAACTCAACAATAGGGATCATAGACCAATTGGTAATCTTAGAAAGTGGTATGATCAAGAGACAAGCTAATTTTCCAACCTAGACACAAAGAAAGTGAAAGGGTGTCATGTTCAAAGGTGACTCTTTCATAGAATATAGGTTTAGATACATTTCTTTCTCAATTCCCCCCCACCATTTCTGGCGAGTACCTATTTATTTTTACACAAGCGTGAGGAGGATAACATATGATTGAAATGTAATCTCATCCTTTGGATGAGTCCCTCGTAGTATGTTTAACGAACCCTAGGAAGGAGTGGTTCAGTCCCATATGGGTCTTTCGATGTTTTTTTTACAAGTCCAAAGAAATAAAACACAGGGGTTTTTCATGTTTAGAGAGTCTGAAAAACACTTAAAAAAAACTCCAAAATGTCCTTTTTCATAAAGTAGTCTGATGAGACCGAAAAAGAGATAATATACCACTCAACAAGTGTTTTCTTCAAATACTTTAACAAGCGTGAAAAGAACAAGATCGCTCGACAATATTTTCATGTTTAGAGAGTCTGAAAAGAGCTTAAAGGGAACTCCAAGGGGTTCCTTTTTTGTATAACCTTTACGAGTTTGAAAAAGTGATAAAAGTTTACTTGGTTACATTCTCATGTATTTACGAGAACGATAAAGAACAAATACTAAGCTCGGGATTGTTTTCATTTTTACGCAAGCTTAAAACAAAACAAAACTATGCTTGGGATAGATTTTATTTTTACACAAGCTTAAAAACTAAACAAAACTATGCTTGGAAATGGTTTCATTTTTACACAAGCTTGAACCAGAGGAAACTATGCTCGAGGTAGGTGGTTTCATTTTTACACAAGCTTGAACCAGAGAAAACTATGCTTGCAACATCCCAACGTAAAATCCAGAGATGGTTGGTACTTAACCCCCAAATTACAAAGTTAGCGGCTTAACTTCAACATGAAGTACAGAGGTTGTAAGAAAATCCCCCCCAAGCTTCATTTCATCCAACTGCAAAGGTGAAGGAAATGAAGCTTCAAATATTAGATGAAGGACTTGAATCAAATAGAGAGGGGGAAAAAGCTATTTCATTTTTTAACGAACTTGACATAGGAACATGAACTATGCTCAAGAATCCAGGTTCAATCTGTAGACCTCTTTTTCATTTTTTAATGAGCTTGACACATAAATAGGAACTATGCTCGAAACCCCTGTTTCATTTTTTAACAAGGTTTCCACAGAGATGCAAAACTATCCTCACGACTAGTTTCATTTTTTAACAAACTTGAAATCAAAAAACCATGCTCAAAGATGGTTTTCTTGATCATGGCTTCCAAGAAGACAATGCTCTGGAAGGACACCATGTCAAAGGACAAAAATTGGTCATGGATTCCAAGAGATCTTCACTGGACAAAAGAAACACACTCTAGAAGGGACACATTTCGAGGGTCGCGATAGGGGTAAAGAGGTCAGGCTCTAAAATCCCTATTGAAGAGATCAACATGTCAACTACCGAATCTAAGTCATAAGATATTGAGCTTACAATGAGAGGATCATATTCATCAGTAGGTGAAGGCATGGGGGGCAATGCCACATAATTTACCTATGGCGGGGGTGATACCATCTGCATATACGAACCATTTAGGGAGGTCATTGAGTCAGGACCAATGAATTAAAGTTGATCAATAGTCACAATTCTTCCATCGTGAGGGAAAGACATCATACGAAAAAGAGTGGACACAATAAATTTCATGGAATAGACATAATTTTGCCCAAGGAGTAAATCGAAATCCAAGGGGTCTTGGACTACCATGACGTCAATAATGATAGTTTTCCCTCCCAAAGTTACATGAAACTAAGGAAGGATTCCTAAAGGGTGACTAGTTCTTCTATTAAAAGATAATAGATTCTAGGTAATCGACACAAGTTGAGGATAACCCAAATCTTTCCAAGAAATAGAGGACAAAATACTAATGGATGCACCTTCATCTATCAACGTCCAAGGAACGTCCTGACCACAAACCTGTACTGTAATATTGAAAGGAACGTGAGAGGGAAGACGAGGTCCAGTTAGTGCACCCTAATAAAAAAGGATGACCTCATTACTTGGAGGAGGTTCCATAGGATAAGAAGGAATTCCCCCTAGCATGGTAGTGTCTGTATAAACAAGAAAAACATGGGCAATATTGGGTTTACTCTCTAGAGGGAGAGTATGATCGACCGACGATGAGATCAGATCGACCACTTGAGTTGCATTCTCCAAGGGGAGAATGGGGTCAATGGATGGAAATAGATACATCTTAGGTTTCTTTCTCTAATGGGAGAGTGGTATCGATCGAGGATGGGACTGGATTTACCACTTTGCAACTGGTGCAACTAAGGACGTGACCAAATTGACTACATGATCAACCAGAATCATCGACAAAGGGACTGGATTGATCATTCCATCAACTACAAGTCGGTTTAGAGTAAGGCCACGATAAGAAGCTGGAAGTTGAGGTTGGGAAACAAACATGTCTTTTAGTAATTTCGAGGCTTCACCCATATGAGGGAAAAGGTGAGTTTGATGACTCCCTCTGCATAACATACACGAGAACTTGACTCTACTTTTCTTCTTCCCAATGATATCTTGACTAGTTGACGAGAGATAAATATGTTTTTCAGAGGCTGACGACATGGGCTGACAAGGGCGTGTAGACCATGCTTCTATAACCTTGGATAGACCAGGGAAATCCTTAAGAAGATGGATACCCTTACAAAGCCTGCAAGGGTACTTGGGTTTACGGGTTTTTTGGGTGATCTTGGCATCGTCAACACTCCTAGCATGATTAACAATAAATGGTTTCTTTCCAACATGTCCAGTAGTGGTTGGAAGTTTGGACCCTTTCTTATTTTCATTCTTCTTATTCTTCATTTTCTTCTTCTTCTTATCCACTGGGTGACTAGCTTCAGAGCTTTCACTCGGCGAAGAAGATGAAATAGAAGAAGACCTTGTAAGTGAAGAAAACAAAGAAGATCTTACTAGTGAAGAAGAGAAGGATCAACATGAGGTTGATGTTCTTGGGGGGAAGTGCTTACAACTGAAGCACTAGCTGCATTTGGGATTACCTGAGTGGAAAAAAACCATACCGGTAATCCAATTGTGAGACTCGAAAGGCTCAAAGTAGTGATGTGAGGAGGACCAACATTTCCATAAGAAGGAAAAACAAAAGGCTCCCCTAGAGCAGGGGTTGCTTCATTGGTCGCTCCAGGAACTAATGCCATAAAACACAGATCCAACCTAGAGTCTGCTAGGGAAAATAAACAACACATGCTAAAAATATAGGAAGCAAGAAAACAAACAAAACATTCTCACAATGAACGCACTAGTTCGTGATGAAATCCAACGTCGCGGGAACAATGTAAGAAGGGGATGAGATAGAGAGGGTGGATGTAAGGTAGCTAGAGAGGTAGTGGGGGGGCCCAGAGGGCCCATAGTGATAATAGTGGAGGTCATTTAATGTAAGGTGGACTAGGTCCACTATATTATTAAATAAGACCCACTATGGTAGTTAGATATAATAAATGGGTAATTAGATATAATAAATGTAAGAGGACTTCTTAGAAGGTTCTACTTCTAGAAGATTACTCCTCTAGAATGTTCTTAGGTGATGGTAGCACTATATAAAGGGATTCAAGCAATGTAATGAGACATGAAGAGAATTATTGTATTTAGACTGGTAGCTCAATAGGAGGATGCCCCCTCGAAGAGGCAAGTGAACAGGAGAGGATCCCTTCCATAATAGGATCCATTGTATTGTGTTGCCCTACCACAAGGGTTTTCTCTATTTCTTGTGTTAATGTTATAATGAATGGTTTATGGTTTATTCTTGGTTATTTATGAAGTATATTTACATATATGGTTTAGGTACTTAACAAGTGGTATCAGAGCACTTTCCTTGGGCAGACATTGTGGGTAAATATTTTTTTATTTTTGCAGATTTTTATTTTTGGAGAAAAAAAAGAGGGCCGCGACATTCTCGAAGTTTTCGGTATATTTCTATGCAAAATTTTCAGAAAAGGGTTGTAGATATGAATTCCTCTTAGAAAAACACCCAATTTAAAAAAAAATCGTCCGAAACAGAGTCCGGGAAGTCAAGATATTGAAGTTTTAAAATCTGCAAATTTTTAGGGTTTTTTCCGCAGACGGTGGCACGATTTGTTTTTATTTCTGTAGTAGTTGGAGGCCAAATTTTCTCACACAAATTACAGATTTGAGTTCCTCTCATAATTTCACCCAATTCAAAAAAAAAATCAGCCGAAACGAAGTTCGGGAAGTGAAGTTATGAGCATTTTAACTTCAACAGTTTTTTAGGGTTTTTTTCAGAAAAAACCGCGATTTTATGTTGTAATTTATTGTTCTATTTTTTGGGTTTTTTCGTGACGGCTGTGGGACCGAAGGGTTCATAGGGTGCTCAGATGACTATTTCTTCTCAAAACCTGAAAGAAATTCTTGAATCATTCAAAGTCCAATTGTTTCACACATTGGATGACAGATTGGATGCATTTGCACATGGCCTTACAAACAACCTCACA
>ML783307.1:307880-324547 GCA_009831015.1 Picea engelmannii | reverse complement strand
TTACCCATTTATTATATCTAACTACCATAGTGGGCCTTATTTAATAATATAGTGGACCTAGTCCACCTTACATTGAATGACCTCCACTATTATCACTATGGGCCCTCTGCCCCCCCCCACTACCTCTCTATCTACCTTACATTGGTGATTTTGTATTCATATTTGGGTTCTTAACAAGTGGTATCAGAGCACTTTCCTTGGCCGGAGTTGTGGGCAAATAATTTTTATTTTGGCATATTTTTTTTCGGAGAAGAAAAAAGAGGGCCGCGTCATTCTTGAAGTTTTTGGTATATTTCTGTGCAAAATTTGCAGAAAAGGGTTGCATATCTGAGTTCCTCTCAGAAAAATACCCAAATTCAAAAAACAAATCAACCAAAATGGAGTTCGAAAAGTAAAGTTATGAGCATTTTAAATTCAACAAATTTTCAGGGTTTTTCCGGAAAAAGCCGCGATTTTCTGCCGTAACTTATTGTTCTATTTTGGGGGTTTTTTCATAGAAATATGTATTTTACAGGGAAATGTGACGGCCCTAGTATTGAATCATTCATTAAAGAAATAAAATCAGCATGGGAAGATACTTGGCCCCATTGGGTAGATCTCAAATTGCAAGGTGATGCTGCCATTTGGTGGAAATCGCTTGATTATAAGAAGATGATGACACTCTCCAATGTAGAATTTGAAAAAATATTGTTAGACAAGTGGTCTCATGGAGAAAATAAGGATAAAGAGAGAACCAAGAGTTTATTTTCATGTGAAAAATCTATATTACAGGTTCATGGTTGTATTCATAAAGAAAATATCGTTGTTTCTATTAACCCTAGTTGCATGCATAATTTTATCAATGTTCAGTTGGTTAATAGATTGGAAGTTCCAATAAATAATATCCAAAGCACACATGTTGAGGGTGAAAATGTTCAAATTTTTAAAGATTTGAAGATTACCATGGATAAATATGTGCTGCATTCAGATTTTTATGCTATGGATATGGATGAAGTGGATATTGTTTTGGGATATCCTTGGATAGAAGTAGTGGGTACCATTAATATTAATGTGCAAAAGAAGTTTTTAAAGTTGTGGTACAAGAAAAATAAAATCACATTATAGGATGTGTCTCTTAGTAGGAAAGATGGACCCATGGAGGCTAGCAAAGAAGTTATTGCCCAGTCTGAAGTTGAATCAGAGGCAGAGTCTACAGAAGGAGATGAAGCAAAACTACAAGAAGGAAATAATCAGAAAGCTAAGGAGGTCATTGACTCAAAGGGACAAAGTGTTGCAGATTTGAAGAAAAAAGAACAAATTCCTACAGTTGTTATATACCGCCATCCACATCATATAGAGATGCAAAAGTCATCAAGGCAAGGGCATGTGCATGAACACATTTATGCATCAGCAGGGCACCAGACATAAAACTGATCAAGAGGTGCATGGAGGACTACCAGCACTACGAGAAGAGCTCAAGCTACAGAAACAATATCATGGCAACCCCGACATGATGCAGAGAAAGATAAGAGTGGAAAGGTAGCAGATAGATATCATGTTCGACTTCAATTGGGATGGATGGATGGTCGTACTTGGTACCAATTGGCTACATTGCTTAGTCGGTTATATTGTATGGTTTCTTCTCATGTTTCGAGGATGAAACATGTGAAGGGGGATGGAATGTAGTATACCTAGGGAGGTGCCCAATGGGAATGTAGTTATGTGTTATTAGTGGAAGTCATATGGGAATGTGGTCATTCAATGTAAGGTGGACTAGGTCCACTATATTAATAAAGGCCCACTATGGTAGTTGGATGTAATAAATGTGAGAAGGCTCTCTAGAAGGTTCCTAGGAGATAGGGAGAGTTATATAAAGAAGTGTAAGCAATGTAATGAAACATAGTGAATAATATTGTGATTGTACAAGCAAGGATTGCTTGAGGAGTTTTATCCTTCCATAAGGATTAATATATGGTGTTACCCTACCTCAAGGGTTTGATGGTAATAATAAAGTGTGGTTTCTTCTATATTTCTTTATGGATCTATTGTGTATTCAATATTTGTGGTGATTATATTTGTAGATCTATTCAGGTTCTTAACAGTGGAAAAGTTACGTTGACAACCTACTTAATGGACTTACACCATGGTGCAATCTTCCACACATAATCGTGGGTATACCATCCAAGGATCCTAAGTGAGTTTGGCCAATGTCGATTCCAAGTACCGTGAAGACTTGCCCCTCCACAGTCACCTCATGTAAATACCCTAAAGTGATAGGTTACTAAGGTTACCAATTATGACAATGATGACTAGGGAAACAATCGACAGTCCGATTCATGTGAAAAGGTAGGGTATCTAGCCCGAAATCAACTCAAGAAGGTCCCCACAAGATTTTCTTCTCAAGTGACTCCCAATAATATGCCCAATCTCTACACCAAGACTAACAAAGTAGGGTGAGTAACTCTGCCAATCCTAATGTGACCTCATGATTTACCCTTGTGTTAGAAGGGCTTCCCAGGACAAAATGTAGCAAGTGGATTTTAACTCTCCCTATCACAAGATACTATTGTGTGTTTTGATGCTTTGGAGAGTGTGCCTTACAACCTATTCCAAATCCCTACACCCTAAGATAATGTAGGTTTGATATAAAAATGTCTAATCAATTTTTATAAGCGCTTTATTTTAAGGTTGTTATTTACTCAAGAGGAGAATGGCATGGACTAAATGATGTTTTGACCGACTCTAAACAATGCAAAGAAATGAGAATGCAAATATTTCAATTCAATGAAAGCTATACTACGAGAAGGAGAAAACATTTCTCATTCCTAGATGCACAATGTACCAAAGTTTTATTAAACTCATCAATATCAAGAACTTCAAGAAATGGGTCAAAGAGACTGTACACCAATACACGATTTAAGAATTCAAGACCAAAAATGCCAAAAACCATGCAATTTCACTACTTCAAATGCAATGATGCCCCCAATCTAATGCAAAGCAAGAAATTATTTTTTTTTGTTTTCAAATATAGCTAAAAGCAATAGCAAATCTCTATAAAATAAATCAACCCAAGCAAATTTTCTCTTTTAACACGGACTATCCAGAAAAATAAGTGTTCTTTCACTAAACAATTCTAAATAAAAACAATGCTTTGTAACTGAAAGACACTCAAAGCAAGAGATAAGATATTTCAAAAGAAAACAAGCTAAAACAAAGAAAATATGGCTAAAACATATTCAAAGTTTCCAAGTAGACTGTAATCAGACCTAGAAAATCACCCCAAACACTTATCATAGATCTGGGCAAGGAAAACCATCAAAAACTAAAAAATTTCACAAAATCGTTGCAGGCTACCAACCAACACAGTGCGACGATCCTAGATGATCGCGGGCCAGAGAACAATATAGTGTGATGATGTTGCACTGTGTCTAAAGGCAGGATGCATCGATCCTAGATCGTTTCACTGTCTCTACAAGCAGGGTGCGACGATCAAAGGAAAAAAGGAAAAAAAAAAAAGCATGAAGGTTTTCCAGTGAATTTAAATAATCAAAGAGTTCATTTGGCTCTCCTAGTGACTTAGAAAACAAAACCCAGGCAATTCAAGAAAGAAAGAAAGACAAACTAGGAAAAAAATATGTTCCCCAATATGGTCGCCAATTTAGTTATCGAACATATCGGTAAGTGTGGACACAAACAGATCTCCCTAGTTTCACCCCAAAACTAGAACAAAACAAGACAGAATATAAAACTTTCCCTAAGTTTTAATTATCAAGCATACTAACTAACAAGAGATAAATGACATACCTTTTAAATGTCGTTTGTCCTCGCTAGTGTTATCCTTGCTCCGTTCCAAGGCTTATGGGATGTTGAACCTATAACAAGACATAAGCCAAATAAGTGAAAGAAACAACGTATACTCAACAAAACCTATGTAGGTGATCAAGGAGTCATATAATAAAATAAGACCAATTTTATGGGAAAGAAATATATCACTGTATTAAAGAATATGAAAAGGAGAATACAACCAATGCCTTGATGTTGTAAGGTCCCTTCCAAGAGTTCCTTTATTCCCACACACTTCTACTCCATGGATTCTAAGATCAACAGTCTATCTTGACAAAGCAAAGCTCAAAGGCAACACACAAGCTCCAAAAACTCCAAGCTACAAAACTCAAGAACTTTCCAACTCCAAAAGCTAACTTTCAAGCTCTAGACAAATAACTTTTCCCATGAGAACTCCTCTCCTTTAATATGCTAAAATGGATAGGGTGAGGAGGTTAGGATGATCCCATGAGATCAGGGATGCGACTTATATCCAAACCGATCAAAGGCCACCTCACCCTCGAAGCTTCTCTTCTAGAACTTTTGAGAAATTCCTCTTTTTCCTTCGTACGAAAATCGTCACACCCATAACACTGAGAAAACTATGATGACGTCATAGGCCACTGTGGTGCAACCTACGATGATCCTATATATTCACACCCTTAACACTAATTAAGGTGCGATGATCCCTTTTTATAAGGTGTTTGACAAAGGAAAAGTATAATTTCATTTCTCTGGGAAAATGTATCTTCATTCTTCTTCAGGGATTAAGGCCATTGATCCTTTTAAAGACAAAGGATAGGTTTACATCATTAATGGTCATAGGGGTGAAGAAAAGAATGTGTAACACCTTTGAAGAGGTATCAATCTTGTAACATCCCCATTATAATCCCCAGTTTGATTAATGCCTATGTATATATAATATGTGGCTACGGGTAAGCGATGTAATACGTGAATTGTATTTCAATGTTTTAATAATAAAATGTTATGCCAGCTTCTAAGTGGACATGGACAAGATATGGGGGTTGAATTAATCCATAAGAGAGGGGAATGTATAGGATAACATCCAAGAGGGGTCCAAGGGAAAATTTTCCATGTATAATGATTTAAACCATTTTGCTAAATTGTTATTTGTATATGAACCTTCCCTTTTTTGATTGAGTGTTCCAAAATCTTATCATTGAATACATGTAAGAGGGTGGGTGTGAGTGGTCACATCACAACATTATTGGGAACATGGGGGTTCAGTACAATCATATTTGGGAATAGTGTGAGTCAAGAAAGGTAAGCCAAAGAGAGGAAATCACTATAGTTGGGGGGCAGTTTTTCAGTTATTCAAGTTTGTGCATGGGAAGGGGGACAGAGAGAAATAAAACAAAGTTGGAAGTCGATGTAGCCATGAAGGGATAATTCTAGAGCAAGTTGGAGCGTAATTGGAGAAGATTGGAGCTAGAGAACTTAAAATCTAGTTTGTCAGGCCTGAAGAGTGAACTCCTGGGTGAGGCACTAGAACAACAAGTGTTGTTGTTGGTTTACTGATAGTTTTCCTAGCAACAGTTTCCCTTGAGTTCCCAGCTGAGAGATTCCTAGTTTTCTGTGCCAGAGAGACCTTGATAAATGAATGGATCATTCATTAGGTTATCCTTGATAAACAGATGGTACATGCCTTGGGTTAACATTGATAAAATAATGGTGCATTCCTTGGGTTGGACAAGTCAAGAGGAAGAGAGTTGATGGAGAAATAGGAATAGTTGTAGGAAAATATCAGTTGGGTTGAGAGTTTTATGAGTTGTGAGTGGACTATGAGAGACCACCCTCTTTTTTGGATTTCTAGCCTCAACTCGGGGGTGAATAGTTATTGAGATTTGGAATAGTCAGTCTATGGTTGGGGGAACGTCTGTCCCAAGTAGCTAGTTGCACAACTGTTGCAAAGATATAAGTGTTTTATCTTGTTGTTATGTTAAATCATGTATTTAATTGTTGTGCATGAACTCTGTGTATTTGGAAGTGATTTTTATGTTTCTATAATGAGTTGTTTAGCTGCAATTCATGTTGATTATTAGCATGTTGTAGATGCTTCTTTTTGTGGTTAAAGACAATAGCTAAATCTATTTTAATTCGTAGCTATAAGCTACAGGAAATCGGCTAACAGTAAAATAATTTCCTTAATTAGCTGAAGTTTTGTGTTGTGTGTATTTTTCACATATTGTAGCTTAGTTGGAGGCTAGGTATGATACTAAAATGGTATCAGAGTTGATGACAAGAGATTTTTTGCGTAATGTGACCCAGGTTTGGTGGATGGGTATGTTACAAATTTGTATCAGAGCCAAGTTTTCAACATTGAGCTTGGATGGGACAATTAGTGGAGCACATAAGTGAAAATTACAGAATATGCATGTAAATGTTTTGACAGAATGATGAAAAAAGGATTTTTGAAATTCATGTGTTGAAATTACTACAGTAACATTGAGAGGAATTTCAATGGAAATGTGAATAATTGAGCCCCTTTGGAAATTTATAAAATAAGCAAATCGGAAAAATTTGGGTATTATACGTATGATGATTTCAGCATGGAATGGC
Organism: Picea engelmannii; assembly: GCA_009831015.1. Classification (NCBI taxonomy): domain Eukaryota; kingdom Viridiplantae; phylum Streptophyta; class Pinopsida; order Pinales; family Pinaceae; genus Picea; species Picea engelmannii. The sequence goes on along the minus strand of ML783307.1, from coordinate 318,166 downwards.
GGCCACATGTCAGGTGATGTGGTAGAAGAAATACGGGTGTTTCCACGGTGGTAGGTACATATTAGACATGATTATAGTTGGCAGGTGATGTGGAGCCATGTGGCAGACCAACTATCATTCCCACGAAATTGCGGTAAGATCTTGGAAGTTTGTCCAAGATTGTGAGTCTGTGATTCTGCGAGTCTGCAAGTCCAAAGAAGTGGAAAAATGAATAAGAGTTAAGACTATTTGGATGGAATTATGAAAGAAAGGTTAAAATATTGTGAGTTCATGAGTCTACAAGTCCGAAGAAGTGAAAAAATGACTAAGTGTTGAGACTATTCGAACAAACTTATGAAATAAAGGCTACAAGATTGTGAGTATGTGAGTCCACGAGTCTGAAGAAGTGGAAAAATGGCTAAGTGTTAAGACTTATTGTGAGTCTATGAGTTTGCGAGTCCAAAGAAGTGGAAAAATGACTAAGTGTTGAGACTTTTCGAGTGAAATTATGAAAGAAAGGTTACAAGATTATGAGTTTGTGAGTCCGCAAGTCCGTGAGTCTTAATAAGTGGAAAAATGACTAAGTGTTGAGACTATTTGGATGGAATTATGAAATAAAGGTTACAATATTGTGAGTCTGTGAGTCCATGAGTCTAAATAAGTGGGAAAATGGCTAAGTGTTGGGACTTATTGTGATTTAGTGAGTTTGCGAGTCTATGAGTCCGCAAGTTCATGAGTTTGAAGAAGTGGAAAAATGACTAAGTGTTGAGACTTTTCGGATGGACTTGTCAAAGAAAGTTTACAAGATTGTGAGTCTGTGATTTTGTGAGTCCGCGAGTCCGAAGAAGTGGAAAAATGACTAAGTGTTGAGACTTTTCGAATGGACTTATGAAAGAAAAGTTACAAGATTGTGAGTTTGCGATTTTGTGAGTCCACGAGTCAGAAGAAGTGGAAAAATGATAAAGTGTTGAGACTTTCTAGATGAACTTATGAAATAAGGCTACAAGTTTATAAGTCTGTGAGTCCGCAAAGGAAAAAGAAACTAAGTGTTGGTGGTGGGGTCATGGAAGGTATGAAGAAGAAATATGACTTAGATCCATGATGAATCCATTAAGATAGATCAACGAAGGAGAATTTGGGACTTCATATCTTCGGATATGTTGTAGACCTATACAAGAACTTCGGAGGGTTATAACTTTCAAACCATAGCTCGATTTTGGGAAAGTTTTCAGTCATTGGAAATTTGTTTATGGGAGGAATGCATCAAGAAAATCAAAATTTGAATTAGTGAAATGTGTCCTTCAGAAATTAGTGAAGAAGTAACTTGTATTCTCATTAATAAAATGTTTTATAATATGCATGTTCTAACAGTAATTATTACATGCACATTTCTTGCAGAATAAGAAGTATAGAAAGAGACTTTAGTCCCTATATGAGGCTGGAGTTATGGAAGATTCTCAAGGATCTTACAACCATGGGGAAGAGGTCATAGGTCTACATGTCAGGATGGGGAGTGTTGAGACAAATTCAAATTGAAGGAGAGATAGGAAAGGGTCTGTCACTATGAGAAGTATGCATAGGGATGTGCAGAGTTACAATGCTTATATTGAAAGGATTATAAAGGCTCAAGAAGAGATACTTCAGAGCTTAAATATGTTGCATAATCAAGTTAACAAAGATTCTGACACCAAGAAAGAAGCTAGTTCTAGACAAGTATCAACATCAAGATCCCATAGAAAAAGCGATGATCATGGAAATGATAGGCATTCAAGAAGCATGAGCATGCACCATCATTCTCCAAGGCAGTCCACTAGGAGAAATCGTGCAACCTCAGGGCCAGAGAGAATCCCAAGTGTGTTTCTTCTTTAGAGGAAAAGAAGAAGGCCTGAGGTAGACATATTGCAAGGTGAAATTAGGAAAGCAAGCCACCTACTTTCAATGGTTATCACAAGAAAGGATAAGAGGAAGAGGCTTGGCTATTGGAAATGAAGAAATATTTCTAGCTGCATGACTATCCATCCTGGGTAGAAGCTAGGATTTCCACCTACCACTTGCAAGGAAAGGAAACCATGTGGTGGAATCAACTCAAGCAAGAAAAAAACCTCGATGAGAAAAGGATATCATGAAAGAAGTTAAAAGGATATTTCCAAGAGAAATATTTGTCCGAGCATTACTATGAGAGAAAGATGAAAGAGTTATTGGAATTCAAGTTGGGAACCATGAAAATCGAGGAATATGAAAAGTGGTTCTTTGAATTGTTGAAGTTTGTTGACTTCATCAAGGATGAGAAGGTTAAAATTTAGAGGTTTCTAAGTGGGTTACCCTCCTTCTATAGTGACAAGATTCAATACTATAACCCAAAGAACTTGGAAGAAAACAAAAGGAGAGCAAGGCACCTTTATGAGCAAAGCAAAGGAAGGCTAGTTTTCCAAAAGTCTTGGAACGACAAGTTGAAAGGGAAAAGGGACCAAATGTAGAAAGGCTTCAAGCAACCCTTTTTCAGAAATAACTCCCAAGCAAATTAGCAATGCCAGACATCCCAAAATGATCAAAAGAATGCAGATTTGTTTGGGAAAAGGCCAAGGCAACAACTTGTTCAATGTTGGGGATATGAGGGGAATCACTTATATAGGGACTCCCCTCATAAAGGAGAAATAATGAGGAATGTCTACAACATTCAAGAGGCTGAAACAATGGAAGACATGGGAGGAAGTATGCCAAGGATTTATGCAGCCTTGGAAAACAAGCAGGCATAATACCAATCCCCCATGACTGAAGTGGAAGGTAATATTGATAACCATCCCATAGAAATGTTAATTGATTATATAGCTAGCCATAGTTACATAAATGATAACATTGTTGAAATATTTCACTTGAAAAGGAGTAAGCATAGGAAATCCTAGTTAGTTCAGTTATCCACAGGGGCTAAGAGGAAAATCAATGAGTTGGTTAACAATTCAAGTAGACATGAATGGAATCAACACGAAGGTGGATGTAAACATCATACCATTGGGTTCATTTGACTATCTAATTGACATGGATTGGTTGGAAAAACATCATGTTGTCCTAGACTATTACAACAACACCATCACATGTCTCAATGAGGAAGGGAAACAAGGAAATATTCAAGGCATTCCAAGAGTTGTAGTTGTTAGAGAAATTTTAGCTATGTAGTTGAAGAAGAGATTCATGAAGGGATGTCGAATATTTGCAGACCATATGGAGGAGGTAGCCAAAGATAAAATGGCAAGCATTAAAGAACATCCGATCTTGAGGGATTTTGAAGATGTTTTTAGATAAATTCTCGGGTTGCCACCCAAGAGAGACATTGATTTCTCTATTGATTTGGTACCAGGAGTTTCCCCAGTGTCCAAGACACCATACATAATGGGTACACTATAATTGAAGGAGTTACAAATGTAGCTTGAAGAGTTGTTAAAAAAGGGATATATACGTCGAAGTGTGTCACCTTGGGGAGCCCCGGTTCTTTTTGTGAAGAATAAGGATGGAACCTTAAGGTTGTGTATTGATTTCAGGAAACTTAATACGGTTACCATAAAGAATAAGTATCCTTTACCCAAAATTGATGATTTGTTTGATCAGCTGAAAGGTGCGAGAATCTTTTCAAAGATTGACCTGAGATCGGGCTATCATAAAGTAAGGATAAGGGAAGAAGACATCAATAAGACAACATTCAGAACAATATATGGGAATTATGAATTCACAATAGTGTCATTTGGGCTATCGAATTCCCCAATAGTTTTTATGTGTATGATGAATGGATTGTTCATGGAATACCTAGACAAGTTTGTGACTATGTTCCTAGATGATATAATCGTCTATAATAAATCAAAATAGGAACATGAGAAACATTTAAGAATGGTGTTACAAGTTTTAAGAGAGCACATATTATATGCTAAGCTAAGTAAGTGCATCTTTTATCAAAAGAAGATTCACTTCTTGGGGCATATAATATGCAAGATACCAGATATATAAAATATGCAGAATAGAAATAAAATGCTAGAAATGGCAGAATAATAGTAAAATGTCCAGCATAATCTTCACAATACACAGAAATGATATACACAATAGCAATGGAAAAAACACTTTGATTCAGAAAGCAATGTTCACAGGCCTCTTCGAGGGGGCAACCTCCAGTCGAGCAATGCTCTGTTACAATAATATCCAAGCTAGGGTTCTCATACCCTCGCCCCTTATTTATACTAAATATGTCTATTAAGAGAAGCATCTAGAGGAAGATCCTTCTAGAAGCAGAAGCTTCTATTAGGTCTTCTTACATCCGCCTTATTCTATTTTATTGAAAGGCCTTATTAATATTGACCTTTATTACATCCAAATACATTGATCTACCTATGTGTGGGTTAGGACCTTAACATGTCCGCCCCCTTAAAAACAGCCTTGTCCTCAAGGCTTGAGATGTGGAAATTGCTGCAGAATGGTAGCTGGTTCCCAAGTGGTATCTGCTGGAGTCATATCTTTCCACTGTACTAGCACTTCCTTTATGGTTCTTTGACGCAGGCGACACTCATGATGGTCCAAAACTTCTTCTAGTTGCAGCCAAATGGATCCTTCTTCAACTAACTCTGGAAGGTTGGTTTGAATTTGGCACCTGGTTCCAATCATCTTCTTCAAGCATGAAACATGAAAAACAGGATGTAGCTTCGACTGACTGGGCAGAGCTAAATGATATGCGACTTGTCCCACACGCTTGAGAACTGTGTAAGGGACATAGAATTTGGGTGCTAGCTTCTAACAATGCTCGGCCTTGAGGGAAGTTTGCTTATATGGTTGCAGTCTCAGAAACACCTGATCCCCTTCTGCAAATTGATGTTTGGAGTGACCTTGATCTGCTTGCTGCTTCATTCTATTCTGTGCCATGACCAAGTTCTGTTTAAGGGTACAAAGGATATCCTCTCAGACTGTAAGTGTTTGGTCAACCGCCTGGACCTTCGAGGTACCCGGTAAGTATGAAAGAACTGAAGGTGGCTTCTGTCCATATACTGCTTCAAAAGGAGTCATGCACGTGGCTGTATGGTATGTAGTGTTGTACCACCATTCAGCGAGGGGTAACCATTGAGCCCACTGGTGTTGTTTTTCAGAGGAAAAGCACCTCAGATATGTTTCCAAACACTTGTTGACAACTTCCGTTTGACCATTCGTTTGGGGATGATAAGCTGAGCTGAGATGCAATTATGTGCCTTGTAGCTTAAACAATTCTTGCCAGAAATTGCTCGTGAAAGTTGGGTCTCGATCAGAAACAATAGAGTGCGGCATGCCATGCAGCTTGAAGACCTGGTCCATGAAAAGTTGAGCCACCGTGGATGCAGTAAGTGGGTGGGGAAGAGCGCAAAAATGAGCATACTTGGAAAGGCGATCCACCACCACCATTATGACTGATTTATTCCCTAATTTGGGTAAGCCTGTAATAAATTCCATAGAGATATCCTTCCAAATAGCAGGGGGAATCAGAAGTGGTTGGAGGGTGCCTAGAGATTTGACTGTTTCTCCCTTGTTACGTTGACACACCTCAAATTCAGCAACAAACTTACGGATGTCCTGTTTCATACCATCCCAAAAAAAAGAACGTTTGACTCGGTCATATGTTTTGGTGAACCGTGAGTGCCCTACAGTGGGTGTAGCATGAAGCTCAGAAAGCAATGTGGATTTGAGCTTGGATTGTTTACTTAAATACAAGCGACCTTTGTATCGAATCTCATCCTGGAGCCAGGAGTACCCTAGGGGAGCCGGAGCCTTGTTCTGCAGTTGCTGGATCAGATGCGAACTTTTGGGATCTTGAAGCCATTCCTGGTGCACAGCTTGGAGCCAATCGGGTACAATGAAGGAAAGAGAAAAAAGGAATCCTTCATCTTCATATTTCCGAGACAGTGCATCCGCCACGACATTGTCTTTGCCCTTCCTATAAATGATCTCATAATCATATCCAAAGAGCTTAGTCACCCATTTTTGTTGTTCCTGGGAGGAAATGCGTTGTTCCAGAAAGTACTTGAGGATTTGATGGTCGGTCTTAATTTGGAAGCGTTGCCCCAAGAGATACGAACACCACAACTCAACAGCTTTCATAATCACCAACATTTATTTTTCATAAATGGGTTTTCCCAGATTCTTTTCAGACAGTTGCTTGCTAGTGAAGGCCAAAGGGCGACCCTCTTGCATAAGGACAACGCCGATTCCTTTCCCTGAGGCGTCACATTCCAAGACAAAGGTCTTGGTGAAGTCGGGAAGGGCTAGAACCGGAGTGGTGCACATGGCCGTCTTCAAGGTTTGAAAAGCTTGAGCAGCTACTGGAGTCCAATTGAAAGAGTTCTTTTTGAGGAGAGTCGTGAGAGGTGCTGCAATCTTTCCATAGTTCTTAACGAACTTGCGATAATACCCTGTGAGGCCCAAAAATCCACGCAAGATTTTGAGAGTCTTTGGGTGTGGCCAGTCTTGCATAGCTTCAATATTTTTCGGGTCCACCTTGACGCCATCCTTTCCCACAAGATGACCCAAGTATTCTACTTCTGAGGCACCAAAAGCACATTTGGACTGCTTCAGGAAAAGCTGGTGCTGAGAGAGTAGGCGAAAAACTTGATCCACATGAGTAAGATGGTTGGTCCAAGTTTTTCTATATATGAGGATATCATCAAAGAAAACTAAGACAAAATGACAGAGAAAAGGGCGGAAGACATGGTTCATGAGGCTCTGGAAGGTGGAGGGGGTGTTACACAAACCAAAGGGCATGACCAAAAAATCATAGTGGCCCTCATGAGTGCGAAAGGATATATTRGGAATGTCGGCCTCTTTCATACGTATCTGGTGATAGCGTGAGCGAAGATCAAGTTTGGTAAAGAATTGGGCGCCACTCAATTCATCCAGGAGGTCATCAATGATAGGAATGGGAAATTTGTCTTTGATGGTTAGTTTGTTGAGAGCACGGAAGTCATGACACATTCTCCAAGAACCTTCTTTCTTCAGTACCATGACGACCGGAGAGAAGTAAGGGCTCGTACTAGGACAGATGACGTCGGCAATAAGGAGTTCCTGGACCATTTTTTCAATTTCATTTTTTTGTGCAAAGGGGTGGCGATATGGACGTATATTGGGGGGAAGGCTTCCTGGGACAAGGGGAATGGAATGATCATGGAYACCRCGGGAAGGRGGGAGTCCTTGGGGAGTGGRAAATAYTKTTTGATGTTTAGAAAGGAGGGCTTGGAGGTCTTGGGGCACTGGTGGTGTCTCTGTGGCTTGTATGGCGTGGAGTTGGGCAATGACACCAGAATGACCTTTTTTGAGCAGTTTTTCCATGCGATGAGAACTGATGACCTTAGGTGAACCAACAATGATGCCTTGGAATTTATATTGGTGGCCTCCTTGGTCAAATTTCATGGTTAAGTTATGAAAATCCATGAGAATGGGACCCAAAGTCCTTAGCCAGTCTGCACCCAACACAATGTCACAACCGCCCATGTCAATAGCAAACATATGGGATTTTAGGTGGTAGTCACCTATTTGGAGACGCACATTTTCACAGTGCCCGCCACATTTCATAGAACCACCATTGGCAATCATGATTTGGAAATTGTTGACAGCATGGATGTAGCAATGGGTTTCTTGGGAAATGCGATGATGAATAAAATTGTGGGTGCTGCCACTATCAACCAGAATGATGACCTTTCAGTGCTTGATGTATCTTATTAGCTTGAGGGTTTGGGGAGCAGAGAATCTGGTGAGATCATTGAGGGAAATGATCGGTTCCACTTCGGGAGGGTCGGAGGGAGGGTTTATGTCAGAGATTTCTGGTGACTCGAGCACAGGGGAAGTGTCAACATCTTCTTCCTGAATATCCTCAGAGATGGCCATAAAGAGATTTTGTTCCTTACATTTGTGGCCTGGGAAATATTTGTCATCACAATTATAACAAAGGCCTTTGAGTTGGCGTTCCGCCATTTCAGCCCTGGTCAATTTTTGGATTTTTAATGGGGCGAAGGGAGTAGTGGGGTTTACTAGTTTAGGGCGAGGGATAAAGGAAGGCTTACGTTTATGGGCCATGAGGATGGGTGAACTGAAAAGGGAGCGGGCGGGGTCAGAAAGTTTTGCAGAAAAATGATATGGATGAATGTGATAGGGGAGAAGAGATGAATCTAATGGAATAGGTCTCAAATAATGGTGAAAAAATTTCCAGACTTTTTTTTTTTTGTATAGTTGCGGGGTTATACTTTGGTCTGAAGAATGCTGCAGTGCTGAAATCCCCAAATTCTGAACCAGAGAGTATTTACTTAGCAACCCGAACACAGATGCGCGTCAATAGATCTCACTGGTTTAATTTGTTTATGTTGTTGTTTATGTTCCCCAAGGTTTAGGTATTCAAGGGTTCTACAGACAAGGGTTTGCCCTGTGCTATAGCTCTCTGATATACGTGCAGGGTCCAAAAATAGTACTCAGCCCAATATATCAGGGCACTAACTAAGGAGGATAGATCGTACCCTTAGCCGTACTACCCGACTACCCAGGTACTAGAGAGTATCTTCCTGAGTGCTGTTCTCGGTGACACTATAGCAGTCCGNCGGCCGATAGGTTTATCTAAAGAGGGCTTCAGGAAATCTAGGCCGATCCATACACAGGTGCTGTCTGATGCGCTACCACTCAAAGGGGTACCAACAGGGGTTACAAGGGTGGCCAACCGATGTGCGCTTAAGAACCACTTGTATTTCCTGCGTGTATAAATCCCTCAACCACGGGTTTATGCACGTAATGACAGATCTCTGTGGCTTAAAGACACCGGAATACGTCTCTACCCTGAAAAAAAATACCCACAATTTCTGCCAAGGAAAGTGCTCTGATACCACTTGCAAGATACCAGATATATAAAATATGTAGAACATAAATAAAATGCTAGAAATGGCAGAATAACAGTAAAATATCCAGCATAATCTTCACAATACACATAAATGATATATGCAATAGCAATGGAAAAAACACTTTGATTCAGAAATAAATGTTCACAGGCCTCTTCGAGGGGGCAACCTCCATTCGAGCAGCGCTCTGTTACAATAATCTCCAAGATAGGGTTCTCATACCCTCGTCCATTATTTATACTAAATATGTCTATTAAGAGAAGTATCTAGAGGAATATCCTTCTAGAAGCGGAATCTTCTATTAGGTCTTCTTACATCTGCCTTATTCTATTTTATTGGAAGGCCTTATTAATATTGATCTTTATTACATCCGAATACATTGATCTACCTATGTGCGGGTTAGGACGTTAACATAATATCAACAATTGGGATAGAAGTTGATCCTGAGAAGATAGAGGCCATTAGAGGATGACCATCTCCAAAGAGTGTGATAGAGGTCACATCATTCATGGGCCTTGTCGGGTATTACCAAAGATTCATAAAAGGATTTTCAAAGATTGCAAGTCCAATAATTCTTTCCAAAAGAAGGGAGTGAAATTTGAATGGAATTCCAAGTGTGAAGGGAATTTTCAACAATTGAAGGGAATATTGACAAGTGCACCAATATTGAAGATTTCATATCCAAACGAATATTTTGTTATGTGCACCGATGCATGCAAGGAAGGGCTTGGTGGAGTCCTTAGTCAAAAGGATCATGTGGTATGCTATCAGTCCAAAAAATTAAAGAGCATGAAATAAATTATGCTACATATGAATTAGAGTTAATAGTGATTGTACATGCATTGAAAATGTGGAGACATTAACTTGTGTTGAAATAATGTAACTGCGAAGAGCATTCTTATTATTTTGTTATTGGATTAAATCCCCATTGTGGATTAATCATGTCATTATTATTATTTTTATTATTAGATTAATCCCCATTGAGGATTAATCAAGTCGGTAATTGTATAAGGACCAAATCCCTTTTTGCGGATTGGTCATCGGACAATTATAATGTAAAGAATAAGAAGTCGGCCCCAACAGTTATAATGAAAGGGCCAGATTTAATTAAAGGTGGATTTACCCACCCAGTGTGAGAGGTTGGCCCTGCCAAGATGGTGACTCTTCACACGTGCCATATTAGTATAAATAAGAGGATAGCGCCTCACTTCTAACATACACTTCACTTGCTCATGATCTTATGAGGCAAGTTGACATTTCAAGCTGGTGAGAGGAGAAGAAGGGTGGAACATCTCTTGGAGGAGGATTTTCTGTATTGGTTGAGTTATCTCTTGAACATTTGATAAGCTATTTATGATAAGGAAGTTTTTGCTGGGTTTTCTTCCCCTAGAGGGTTTCCCAGGATAAATGCTGTGTCTATTGTGGATGTGT
>ML783307.1:253733-288162 GCA_009831015.1 Picea engelmannii | reverse complement strand
ACCGAGGGTTTTTCATACAATTTGGCCAACACATCCATCAAACCCTTCGTTGTCTTTTCTTTCGAAATATTGAAAGCCACCGACGCTGCCAGGCTCAGCCGTATCGTTCCTAGAGCCTTTCTGTCAAGAATCTCCCATTCTTCATCCTTCATGGCCACTGACTTCTTTGATACTCCACTCAATGGTAGGAATAGATCCTTCTGATATAAATAGTCTTCCATTTGCATCTTCCATAACTGGTAATTTTGGCCGTTAAATTTCTCGACCCTAAACTTTCCATCTTCCGACATTGCTCCCACTCGAACCAGGAACCCTCTTTTCCTACGAGTTACCTTACGCTCTGATACCAGTTGTTAGAAAAATATGACCGTGTAGCAATAAAATAAAACAAATGCATAAACAAAACACATAAGACACACAATAAAAGAGAGACACGGATTTATGTGGTTCACCCAGTGTGGGCTACGTTCACCAGAGAAATTGCCAGGTCCTTCCTTTATTATTATCCAACAAATGAAGGGATACAACCTACAACAAAACCCGCTGTAACTTCCTCTTCTTTCTCTCACTGTCTCCTCTCTCAGAATACAATATTCACAATCATCCATAGCCGCAATAAATTTCCCTTATAAAAGAGGGTTGCCTTCTAGGGAAAAAAATCCTAACATAATCTCTACCGTTAGATCTGCGACCTTATAATGAATGGTCCAGATTTACAATGAAATTACAATATACTTTTACAAGGAAATTTTTGCTTTGGGGGCTTCGCCCCCGAACCACCGCTTTCCCCTAGACCCCCCAGCCAGGGGGATAGCCCCCCCGGACCCCGCAAAGGGGGTACCCCCCCTCTGCACTCCCCCGTGTGGAAGAGTGTACATACTTCTGGGGTGTAAATACTTCATGGGGTATAAACACGGCTAAAAGTAAAAGACCTCTAAATCAGGAAGATAATCAGGCTCCACAACCAACACATAAGACAAGATCCTTGCTACAATAGAAAGAAGTAAACAACGTGCCATGCACAACAAATAACCATCAGACATGCACATTACAAAAATACATATCTCAGAGATAATTAAATACACAACATAATTAAACATTATACAAAAACCAAAGAGAGAACTTATCTTTGCAAGTAAATGTCCACCAACTGGATGCAAACCAAGGATGTTCCTCCCAACCATAGACATTATTGTTATTTTACTGTCAGCAGTAGTTCACCCTCGAGCCAAGTCTATGAATCCACAAGGATGGGTCCTAGGCCAAATCTAAAAACACACAATAGTTGGCTAACTAGCTCTGAGGTTTTCCAACCTCACAACAAATATGAATTTCCATTTCTCTTTCCCCCTCATCATGCACAACCCAAAGAAATGAACACCTTTCTCTTCCATGCAGTCCCTTAGGTTGTCCCACTTCTCTCTAGGGATCCAGTGCTACTATTCAGGAAATCTCCCTACTGAAAACTCCAAGGATTCTTAGCTATGAACAATTCTATCTAAACTTCCATCAAGCTCATGCACACAGGCATCCATTATCTCCTGGAACGATCAATAAATTATATTACAACCATTTACCAATGGCTCTCCTCTTCCAGCCATTCATTTCCATGCTTATCCCAAGAGAACACAAAATATCCAGAATGAGTGAGGAAAAAGGAAGGACAAGAAGGAGAACAAGAACTAGGGAGAAGAAGACCCCCAAAACAACCCCCAAGGGATGTTTATATAATTAAATGAAGACAAGAGCCACATGGCCTCCCTCCCAAGAAGCTCATGCAACCCATTTTCTCCATAAAATCAATCATGGGTAAATAAAATAATAATAAAAAGACTTAGCCCCTCAATCCCCCTCTCTCATGGAATCCCCCTATCTCTTTTGTCCTTGTCCGTCTTGTAGCCAATGATGTATTTTATTAATGTATATAGATGTATTACATTCCCTAGGCACTCTGGCCCCTTTTCAACTTTACCAACTCACCAGCCTAAGTCACGTTTACATAATACATTATAGTTCATAATGGTTAGAACAAGGATGTTACAATCGAGTTGATGATGGAAGCCTTCTCGAAGCTAAACCCCAAGAAATCAGTGGGAAGTCACATCCATCGAAACCAAGTCCACAAATAGGAGCTTCTAGACTTTTTTGCTACCTAGACACATAGACAGAGTGATCGGTCACTCCTTGGAAGGAGAAAAGGAGCAACCAACCCTTTTGGTCTCACCCTTAGTGAAGGAAAAGGGAGACCATGTGGGAATTTGGATGGAAACTCAAGGAAGAAGTGGTAGCTTTTAAGGGTTAAAATAAGGGGTTTCTAGGGGATAATGACCTCATGATTAGGTGATCTTTAGGTGATAATGACCTAATGATTAGGTGGAAAATAACTCTATAACAAATGCCCTCTAAAGTGTGACATCAGAAGAGGTGTCTGATGGATCATACACTTTATCAATCAAGTCACAGAGATTTGGGAAAATAAGCTTGGAGAAGAGAATCGCCAGTCCTGCAGAAAACGATCCCTGAGGAGGGCATACCCATGCTCCATAAGAAGGATAAGAGCATAGCCGCCATAAATACACTGCAGATCCATGCATGAAACAAGTGATGGGATAATGGCCACAACATAATACACCGTGGTTCCATCAAGAACCAATCATGACTCGATCATGGCCATGAAAGTATACACTATGTATCCATGCAAGACGTAAGTGAAATCATAGCCATGACCAAGTACAAATGTGGATATATATCACATCATACAAATTAGTGAGATGACTCAATAACTGAGCAATATGTGAAGTGCTCATGAATATTCTCCATCATAACTTGGGAAATAATGTCATCTAACAAGAGTGTGATCTTATCCCAAGGTATTCGTCCTTGATCCAAATGGTATAAATGAGTTGAAGTCAAGCATGGTAGAAACTGTCTAATTATCGGTCATTAATGGATACCGTTAATAGACATGATGAAGTCCAGCGATGATAATGATGGAACCCAAGATACCAAGTACAATTTACAAAGTGTGAATAAATAAGTTGACGTTGAACACTCATAGATTCATTTGAAGAGAGCCAATAATGTAAACCCAATGTAAAAATGCAACGAGACCTAGCAATGAAATTTGCAAGTCCCAGGGTATTGATGAGTTTCTAGATTTTTGGAATCCTAGATAATGAGTTGTAGTCAACATGGTGAAATCCGTCGAAGGAGGTCCTTGATGTACCCCATCGATCGACATGAAACACGTAAGGATAGATGGTGTGAATATCATACTAATGGAGCAAAACTGACACATGGATGGTTAGGATAAATAAGATGAAATGAACTGCATGTGGTTGATGCAGGTAAACTTCCCTTGAACAAGTATGCACGAAAAATAACTTGACTCAACATAATTAAATCAGACGAAGACCATGTTGGCATATTTATTACGGGCAAACAAAAGGCAGAGTATTTGTTTGTTATTGATGGAAAGCTCAGCCCGACGATGACGAACAAGAGAAAGTGGCAAGACCAGCAATGCAATGATGATCACATGGAAAGATCAGAAGTGTAAAATCTAGGAGTCAAGGAAGCAACTCACAACAGAAAATCGCGAAATGTAAAACCATGACTTAATCTCCATTTTGGAGTTTCGAATACCAGGAGTTGGAGGTGTCAAGAAAGCAACTCACGACAGAAAAACGTGAAATGCAAAACCACAACTTAATCTCCATTTTTGAGTTTCGGATACCGGGAGTTGGAGGTGTCAAGGACACTCACGACAAGGATGATGAAATCGTGAAATGCGAAAGATCAGAGTATGTCAAAGACTCCATTTCGGAGTTTCACAGATCGGGAAATCAAATATCAAAGGGACTTTAACCTTTGAAGTAGTGAACCTCGAAATCTTGAAACAGACACATCAACAAACCACGTCATCAAACCACGTCAACTAAGGCCACGTGGCACAATCAGGCAATGACAAGTGTCAAGCTGATTCAACATTTCAGGCACATGTAAGTCATGAATCAGAGTGACACGTGGTATCTATTTGACACGTGTCAATCCACGTGTCATGTCAGTAGGTTTACACCACATCGGAACTTTCTATTTCGGGGTTTTTACATAGCAAGCAGAAACTCCACCATCACGAAGTCTCAAACTCCAAAATGCCAAAATGCGAAAAACACCTTTTGGTGTAGGCTGTGGTCACTGTCAGTGGTCATGTGAGAGGGAGGAGCTAGCACCAAGATAAGCTCCTTTTCGGTGATCGTAAAATGAAGAGTCGAGACTCTGAACCACAAGAATGACGAAATGCCGAAATGCGAAATGGCGAAATCAACGCGAGACCCTGTGCTTGTAATCCAACGGTGTTGGATACTTGGAAATCTGATCGAAGGGCTATTGTTGCTCTTCATGATTAATTGTTCAGTGACGATTCAGTTAGAAAAACTGAATCATGGTTCTTGGACGGTTGGCGTTTTAGTTGCTGAAGTGTTTTTCTAGGGATTTGAGGGGTAACTGAAGGGGTTGTAGTGGATAAAAGTAACACACAGTGACTGTGTGTGGTTGGTTGTTCTGAATGAAAAATGAGTTGAACTGTAAGAAAGGGAAAATTACAGTATTCTCAGTGTGAGATTGACAGTATGCACAGTGTGAGATAAAACTCAGAGATGAGTAACAGATGAGGAATAGATAGAAGAAAGAGAAGAATTGCAGAACAACTTGTAGCAGAGAAGAATTGCAAAACAGTTAGAAGCAGACCAGATTTACAGAACAGAGAAGAAGTGGTAAGAATCGATTTATCTGTGTTGTTGGTTATTCAATCATTTATTTATAATCAGGGAGGTAGGGTGGTGCTAGGGAGGACTGTGGTACTCTGATATTCAAGTTGGTGCTTGAATATTGGGGGTTGTAGCTTCCATCTAGTTGTGGCTAGAAAACATGGTGGTAGAGTGGTGCTTGGGAAAGCACAGAGTTTTCTATATGCAAGTTGGTGCTTGTATAAGTAGAAGTAGGTGCTTCCATCCAGTCGGTGTTGGAACACTTAGGGAGTTGGTGCTTCCTTCTAGTGGGTGCTAGAGAAACCATAGATTTGGTGCTCTCAAACAAGTTGGTGCTTGTATAAGTGGAAGTAGGTGCTTCCATCCAATCGGTACTGGAACACTCAGGGAGTTGGTGCTTCCTTCTAGTCAGTGCTAGAGAAACAATAGAGTTGGTGCTCTCAACAAGTTGGAGCTTGTAAAACAGAGGTAGTAGCCTCACTTTGAGTTGGTTCTCAAACATAGATGATGTATAGAACTTAAAAGACTGCCTATCATTTCGAAGAAGAAGAGGTTTTCTCCCTTTATGGGTTTCCTCATGAAAATATGTCTCTGTGTATATCTTATGTGTGATTGATGCTCATTATTTATGTTGTTCATATTATGTATAATATTGATGGTCACTTGATGAAATATTAAAAATGGCTTAATAGACTTAATATTGTTTAAGCATAGTAACAACTGATTCACCCCCCCCTCTTAGTTGCCTTAGTAATTTCAACAGACCATAATGTTGGTCATGGACCTATCATTGGAACACGAAACACAATGGAAATGGTGGTCAATGAGAGATAATGGATGATCCAAGTTTTATATATGATGATAGAACATGTGCATTGTTCAAGGGAGACTCAAAGTAGTAATAACTACCAGATAATGAAGATAACAAGAGGAAAAAACCCTCTAAAAATTCCCCACCATGATTGGTGAGTACCTCTTTCTAGTTTTATGATCTTGAAGAGGATACCAGATGCTCAATATAGCTCATCTAATAATGAGTCCTCCACATATTTTTAACGAACTTGAAGAAGAAGGGGTTTGGTCCTAGATGGGTCCTTCAATGTTTGGTTTTACGAGTGCAAAGAAGGTAAACGCGATGGTCTTTTCATGTTTAGAGAGTCTAAAAAGGTCGTAAAGAAGACTCCAAAATGAAATTTTCCATGAAGTTAGTCCCTAGGGTCCGAAAAAGTATAAAACGATACCTAGGAGAACTCTCCTAACCATAATGGATAGGGTGTTCCTTTTTCATGAATAGTCTAATGGGGTCGAAAATGGGGTAAAATATCACTCGAAAGATGCCCTCTTTAACCTTTTAATGAGTGTGAAAGGAAACAAGCTCACTCAACAATATTTTCATATTTATAGAGTTTGAATATAGCGTAAAGGAGACTCTAAATATTTCTTTTTTCGTATAGATTTTACAAGTCCAAAAAAGTTATAAAAGTATACTCGGTAACCTATTCTCATGTATTTGCGAGCGTGAGAAAGAACAAAGAATAACCTCAATAACCTACTCTCATGTATTTACAAGCACGAGAAAGAACAAATACTAACCTCAGTAACATATCCTCATGTATTTACAAGCATGAGAAAGAACAAATACTAAGTTCGAGATTGGTTTTATTTTTACACAAGCTTGAAACAAAGTAAAACAATGCTTGGGTAGGTTTCATTTTTTCGCGAACTTGAAACTAGGAAACTAAGCTCAGAACTGGTTTCAATGTTTTAATGAGCTTAAAACTAAAAACCAATTGTGATCGACACTTACCAATGTAAATTCGAAAGGTAGTTGGTTGGTACTTTGCCCCCATCTTGAGAAGCTAGCGAATTAAATCTAGAATGATGATTAAAGGCTGGAGACATGCCCCCAAGATTTGTTTCATCTGCCAACTCTTCTCCCATCACCAATTTCTATGCCAAATTAGATTGTTGTCTACTAATAGGAAAATGTTCAGCAAAGGAAGAAACAAGATCAAATGTTATAGTCTATAGATAGATGAAATGAAGGTTCAGTGATGATTTCTTATGAAATGCTCGACTCAATGAGAGAGGCGGTTGTTTCATTTTTTAACGCACTTGAAATAAGAAAAGAACTATGCTCATAAGGGTATGCTTCATTTTTTTTAATGATCTTGACATAGGAAAAGAACTATGCTCGATGATCAATTTTATTTTCTAACGAGATTGAAATTGAAAATAAACTATGCTCTTTGTGGGGTTGGATCCCTAGATGATCCAAATTTTAGGGGGTATATGGTCTAAATTCGGATGAAAAAGTCATAAAGATATAAATATAATAGATTGTCCATGTGGATCAAGGAGATGCCCACCTCCTCATTAATTAATTGGGCTAACAGGTTGCCCACCTCCTCATTAATTAATTGGGCTAACATGTTTCCCATATGGGTCAAAGAGAGTCTCACCTATCCATTATTGCATTGGGTTTTATTTTCCACTACTTAGTTAGCTAGGTAGTTAGATCTATTATTATACTAATAGAGACTCATTTAATGACATCTGTCCATTATTGTATCGGGTTTTATTTTCCACTACTTAGTTAGTTGGGTAGTTAGATCTATTATACTAATAATAGAGACTCATTTAATGAGATTTTTTTTACTTTGTCCAATGGACCATTTTGTAATGCTATATAAATTCCTATAAAGACTTCTCATAATATCAAGCTACTCATTTTGGTTTCTCTCATATTTTCTATTGTTTATTGTGAGATTAATTAGCTCTGAGTGTTTTACTAGTAAATAGTTTTAGAGGTGAGGCTCATCTTTGAGCCTCACCTCCCGAGTACTCCATTTACATGTTTTTTTCCATGCTTCTTTTCATGCAATATTGGCATGTCTAAGCTTCTCCTCTCTCGACATTCAAGCCATCCATATCTCATCCCTTGATATCTGGATCAGTGGTATCATAGCAGGTACGCTCTCCATCAAAACAAGGGTTTGAAGCATGCAGAGGGTTCAAACATTTGAAAAAATAACTGTTTTCATAGGGGCAGACCTAGGGTTCAACGCTACAACAACACACCAACAAAATCCTAACTATCGGCCCTTTTGGAAACAACTACGAAGTAGATGAAGTCTCACCCGATGTAGAGGCAGGGGTGGTTGCGGGACTAAGATGTATGCAACCTTAGCTGGGACATAGATATGTGATTCTAACACTTAACCGAGAACTCATTAGTTAACATTCATCTATATCTAGTCTTAGTTACAACGTGGTTAAACCCTAATTATAGAGTATCACAGTATTCATTTAGATCTAAGTTATTTAAGTACTAAGCATATCCACATAGGTCATATCCATACTATTAAGCACATAGCATTAACATATCTATCTACCATTCATCTATATTGAAGCACTAATCACATTAACATATAAACACATCAACACATCACACAAAGAAGAGAAACCCAACATGTACGTGGTTCACCCCCACCTTGAGGCTACGTCCACCAAATCTTTGTCTTCTTTATTATCTTTGGTCAATCTTCTTATAGGCACATATCATCCAATTTCTACTCCACAGAAGACAGGATATCTGTGCACACTCCACCAGATCCTCCTTCTTCTCACTAGGGTATAGAACCAAGACTTCACATAGTCTCTTACAGTTAATTGCACTAGCCTTGCAAGCCTCACACAATATGCACAAAGCACTTACAACTCTTGATCACACAGATCCAACTCTAGCACTTATCCATTCCTTTCTCACTACATCACCTTAGCATCTATTTATACATACAAAATAGGCCTAAGCATGGTTAAACCCATGGGGCGACATCCAATACCCATTACATAATCCTGAATCCCAAAGAGGGCCCTAAAAGGGGCCGAGATCCCACAATCTCAGCTTCATCTTGCACTCCACCTTCGACAACCTGTTGAAGTCCCAAAAATAGGTCAAACATGACCAAGGATCCTCAAAACTTGGTCAAGGGGTAGACCTAGGGCTCAACGCTACAATAACGCACCAACAAAACCCTAACTACTGACCCTTTCGGCAACACCTATGAAGCAGATGAAGTCTCAACCAAGGTAGAGGCAGGGGTGGTTACAGGACTAAGATGTCTACAACCTTAGCTGGGACACAAATATGTGATTCTAACACTTAATAGATCACTCAAAAGTTAACATTCATCTATATCCAGTTTTAGTTACGACACGATTAAACCCTAATTACAGAGTATCACAGTATTCATTTAGATATAAGGTATTTAAGCACTAAGCATATCTACGTAGGTCAGATCCATACTATTTAGCACATAGCATTAACATATCTATCCACCATTCATCTATATTGAAACACTAAGTGCATTAACGTATAAACACATCAACACATTGCATAAATTAGAGCAAGACAACATGTACATGGTTCACCCCCACCCTGGGGCTACGTCCACCAACTCTTTGTCTTGTTTATTATATTTGGTCAAGCTTCTTATAGGAACATGGCATCCAAGTTCTACTCCGTAGAAGACATGATATCTACACGCACTCCACCAGATCCTCCTTCTCCTCGCTAGAGTATAACACCTAGCCTTCACACAATATCTTAGAGTTACTTGCACTAGCCTTTCAAGCCTCACACAGTATGCACAAAGCACTTACAACTCTTGATCACACAGATCCAAATCTAGCACTTAGCCATTCATTTCTCACTAGATCTCCTTATCATCTATTTATACATACAAAATAGGCCTAAGCAAGGGTAAACCCATGGGTCAACATCCCATACCCATTACATAATATCGAATCCCAAAAAGGGACCTAAAAGGGGCCGAGATCCCGCGATCTCCGCTTCGTCTTGTGCTCCACCTTCGACAGCATGTCGAAGTCCCAAAAAAGGTCAAACATGACCAAAGATCCTCACAACTTGGTCAGGGGTCAACAGGCCCCCAACACTCACCTGTGACTCATCCCGAGTCACTCTGATCTGACTAGTTCTACTTCAAAAGACTCGAGCTTGGCTCGAGCTGCTTCGACTTGTTATTTTTCCACAACCTCATGTTTAGAAAACTCTTGTATGACTGCTACTTTGATAGGTCCTTCTAGGTGTTGTTTAGCTATAGTGATGACTTGCTCTAGTTTTTCTCCTCATCCTTTGATATATGTGAACATCTGGTAAGCCTTATCCTATATAGGTTGGAGCCTCTAAGTCACTTCCATGAATTTTCTCTGAATAGTGTGGACCCGCTACTGGGCAGTGTGCTGCTCCTGGGATCGCTTAATTCTTTCCACAACTGGTAGAGGCTTCAACTGTGCCTATATTGTGTCTTCTTGATACTTCACCTCTTGGAGCTGCGACTCCAGTGCCTTCAGTTCTAGATTCTATGGAGTGTTGGGCACTGTGCGGAGCTCTAAGTATACTATTCATTGATGTATCTACTGGATAGCTTCTACAAGCTACTCTACTTGATGCGTGACTCAGTCTTCTTATTGTGTCTCTAAGCCTGTCACAGAGCAGAGTTCTCTATTTATTTCTTCCTTCACTTCAAGTTTCTCTGCGAGCAACTATTCTTTTTCTTGCTGCATCTGTACTTTATCTTCTTCAAAATTTTCTTGGAGAGCAACCTTCTCCTATTCTGCAACTTTGCGTTGTTCTATGATTATTCCTTGCACTTTCTTCAAGGCCTGGGTGGCTTGTTCTGTTTCTTCTTGAGCACAATGAAGGTGAGCTTTGACCGCATTATCTAGTCAGTGGAGTTGGGTTGGCTCATCTCCCAACTCTGGTTCTACTGATGGCAGGGGTGCAATGGAGACTACGTGACTGGATTGAAGGGCTTGTTGTACCCCTCAGAGTTTGACCTCAATTCTATCATACATTTCCTCCTGCTTGGATTCTTTTTTCTCCGTGATTTCCAATGAAGCATCATTTAGAGCTGCGATGATGAAGTCAAAATCATCGATAGTAACCACAATCTTCATCTTGGTCATGGTGGCTTTCGATTTATTTCAGGAAAAAGGTTTCAGGGGAGAAACCTTCCTCTTCTTCAGGGGATCAACCTCGTCTCTAGGCAGTGTTACTTCACCTTGCTTCTGTTTATCTCCCTTGTCATTTATCTCTTCTACTTCATCATCACCCCCTCAGTTAGGTGATACTGAAGTAGTATTTCCTGAAGCACTTCTTAAATATTGGACCTCTTTGGTCTTCTTCATTCTACTGGGCCTAGGTGTATCATGTTCTTTATGTGTGGTCTCTGGGCTGTCAGGGTCAGACATCTTTGCAGGGTCTGCGGGAATAAGGAGGTATGTGGACCAGTCCTTAGTGATCTCCTTTAGGTCTTCTTCCGTGAGTTTTTAATATGACTGAAGCTACTCCTTATGTTCATCGGCTCACGCTGTTATGTAGATGAAGTGTTGATCTACGTAGAACTTCATCAGGGCTCGAAACCTCTGTAGGGTTTTCATGGTCATGCGAGGTTCAACTTCGATGGATCTCTTTAGATGAAGGTAATATGTATGAAAAACAATGTTCGACTGCCACTTCTCATTCATATCACTCGAGTACTAGAGTGTGGTGAAGTTCACATGAAGTAGCTCAAACGGTTCAATATACGGAAAGGTCGCACCTTCCGTCATCTCCTAGGCAAAAAAGGCGATGAGGATCAGGAGCCAGATAAAGTGAAACTTGTAGCCCTGATCCTATGCTTCGCGACATTCTAGTTCTAGCTTATTAACTAGGTACTTCACCCAATTCATATGTAGACCATCCATGCACTTCCTTGTGAGGTCAATGACAAAGCCTGTAACCTACGTAGGTCTGTTCTTCCTTACTAAATTTTCAGCTATTAGCTGGAAGGCTAGGCACACTGCACCATTCTAGATGGAGGCTACCTTGTAGCCTCGTGTCTCCTTTTCAACATTGTCATATGCATATTTGATCTTCTGTGCTAGTGCGTGATTTGTTGCTTTTCCTGGATAGAAATCCTACAGGTCGAGTCCTTGCATACTTAATCCAATGATCCTATGGATCATCGTTGGATCGAATATAATACAATGGTCTAGCCATAAGTAACTGCCATGGTAACATGAAAGTAATAGCTTGACATAGACGTTCAATTTCTGGTGCCTTCCGAAGTGTGGGATTTTCATTACATTTAGCAGAGTGGATTGTGCGAGGTTCATCATCCATGGTTGGGGGATTATATTTGAGTTATTCCGCTTCATCTTGGTCAAGTATTTGTACGGGGTGAGCATGCTATAGTTATTTTGATCTCCGAGGTTGAAGTCACTGAACTTCAACACTGTGATATTGTCCTGCTACGTGTGAACTGCGCGTATCCCCTTTGGGAGGTACGTTGTATCCATGGAGTACTCAAAATATCTTGGCACGCTATATTGACTCACAAAGCTGGCCAGAGGCGAAATGTAATTAGGAAATATGGTCGGGATCAACTTCACATTTGCTAGGTCATCTCTGTGTTTGGTTCTCTTTTCTACTGATGGTCTAGATGATCCAGCTCCATGAGCAGTCGACGAAGAGGCTTGCACTCCTCTCGTTTATGATGCTTGAATACTTGCAGACATTTCTCTTTCAGACATTACTCTTTCATTCATTAGGTCAATGATAACTTCTTTGAAAATTTTCTCTGCAGTGCTAAGATTTTCCGACATGCACGCTCGTGGTTGAATATGTCGGGTTTGAAGAGTAACTAGTCAATGCAATGGGATGGATGGAAATAGCTCGATAATCAATGTGAGAAATCAACTAGTCTGCAGATTTAGATTCATTGTTAACAAAAGTTTTCTTGTTGCATGGCGCGACGGGATAAATAGATAACTTGGAAACAAATCTCTTGCAATGGGTGAGAAGCCTTCAATAACTTAGTTCTATCTATTATGGCGCAGTCCCAATGGTCTGGTGGAGAAATTTATGATCATAAATTCCTTTCTACCCATTTAGGCCGTCGGTCTAACAGTTATACTGTTCCCAATGACTATATTGCATCACTGTGGTGAAGTGTCGTGTGACGTTGTTCTGATATCCCGACGAAGTTCCAATTTTTCAAATTTTCCTTTTGCGAAGTTCCCTCTAAAACTTTCTATAACCTTTTGGTCTTAGTTCTCTTCTTACTTAGTTTTCATGCCTTCTTTCTAGTGAGCTTCGTCTTGGTATTCCTTTTTCCATTCTGATTCTTATCTTCTTTTGGCAGAGTAACTTCGCGCTGTTGAGATTCTTTCCTAGAAATAGGGGTAATACTTCATCTGTATCTGGAATAGGTACTTCAGTATTCTACGGGTCTTCTAGTGTTCTTCCCACTTCGACATCCATGTATCTGATTTTAAATAGCTTTGCTTGGCTCTTTTGTTCTTCAATCAAGTTTGTGATCCTCCTAGTCATGAAATCTTTTAATTCTTGCTTCTTCTGCTCTAATATTTCTTCTTCTTTCCTTCTGGCCCGATCTCCTTCAATCCAAGGTTTTCCTAGTAACATAGCAAATGGAGTGTTGTTCTCAATAAATTTAAAAACTTCAAATTCTTCCTCTGTCGAAGTTCCATGAGCACTCATAGATATCTGGGTCAGTCTTCCACATAGGGTTAACAATTTTCCTCTGAATAATCCTATTCCTCCCAATGAAGGAATCATAGCAGGCTTTCCTAGAATTTCCCAAGTTCTTTCTGTCATAATATTCACCTGTGTTTCCTCATCTAGAACACAATCAATGTCTAAGTCTCCTATTCTTACTTCAATGCATTCTTTTTCTTTGAAGATCTCTAATAAGATGATATGTCAGTGGTCATTCAGGGTTTCTTGCATCTATAGAAATACTTTTTCTGATTCTTTCTGGGGTTCTGTCATAATCTCAGTTGATTGACCCTTCTCATGGTCTCCTTGTCTCATATTAATCCTTTCAATCTTGGAAATCATTCTAGGGAAATCCAAAACTTCATGGTCCATAGCTTTGCAACAGAGGCAACTAGGTCTTCTTCCAGGGCATTCCTTAGCAAGATGTCATGGTTTTCTACAACTGTAACAAAGCGTTAATCCTCTCTTTCTATTAAATGATCCCCAACCTTTCCTGTACTGCGCACTAGGATCATGGTAGATAACCTGCAAAAAATTCTTCTAGGATCCTACATCCATTTGTTAGTCCAAACATTCTCTCTATGCATAGGTATAACATATCTTTCACTATTCTTATTAGATCTACTCATATCAAATCTTCTTTCATCTATCAATACCCTAGTTTTAAAGCTAGGACAAATCTTATCAAACATACCTAGATCCATACTTTAGAAACAAAAATTTCCACTAATCTTATCTTCAGTAGAGCACAAAGATTCAAGATCTAAAAATTTTCACTATTCTTACCTTTATCAGAGCACAGAGCTTGCAAATATTACCTCTTTTCTTCAGATTCGACCCTTCTTCTTGGCACATAGCTTCATAGGTCAAGTAGAATACTTCGCACTAGAGCGACATATCTATGCATAGAGATTTCACAATTTCAGGTCAAATCTTCACACAAAGTTTCTTTTTCTTTAGTTCCCAACAATCACAGTCTCAGGTCAGATCTTTTCATAAAGATTCTTCTTCCTCAGTTCCAACAATCACAGTTTCATGTCAGATCTTTGTACAAAGCTTCTTCTTCCTTAGTTCCCAGCAATCACAGTTTCAGGTTGGATCTTTTCACAAAGCTTCTTCTTCCTCAGTTCCCAACAATCACAGTTTTAGGTCTCGACAATGAAACCATTTGTTGGCACAGGGGTATACCCAGGGTTCAACACTACAACAACACACCAACAAAACCCTAACTACCGTCCCTTTCGACAACACCTACGAAGTAGATGAAGTCTCACCTGAGGTAGAGACAGGGGTGGTTGTAGGAATCAGATGCCTACAACCTTAAATGGGACAAAGATCTGTGATTCTAACACTTAACAGAGCACTCATCAGTTAACTTTCATCTATATCTAGTCTTAGTTACAATGCGGTTAAACCCTAATTACAGAGTATCATAGTATTCATTCAGATCTAAGGTATTTAAGAACTAAGCATATCCACATAGGTCAGATCCATACTATTAAGCACATAGGATTAACATATATATATATACCATTCATCTATATTGAATCACTAAGCACATTAAAATATAAACACATCAACACATCGCACAAAGAAAAGAAACAAAACATGTACGTGGTTCACCCCCACCCTGGGGCTATGTCCACCAACTCTTTGTCTTCTTTATTATCTTTGGTCAAGATTCTTACATGCACATAGCATCCAAGTTCTACTCTGTAGAAGATTTGGTCAAGATTATTACACTCTACTAGATCCTCCTTCTTCTTGATAGGGTATAGCACCAAGCCTTCACATAGTCTGTTACAGTTACTTACACTAGCCTTGCAAGCCTCACACAATATGCACAAAGCACTTACAACTCTTGATCACACAGATCCAACTCTAGCACTTAACCATTCCTTTCTCACTACATTGCCTTAAAATCTATTTATACATTAAAAAGAGGCCTAAGCATGGGTAAACCCATGGGCTGACATCCCATACTCATTACATAATCCCAAATCCCAAAAAGGGCCCTAAAAGGGACCGAGATCCCACGATCTCCGCTTCATCTTGCACTCCACCTTCGACAGCCTGTTGAAGTCCCAAAAATAGGTCAAACATGACTAAGGATCCTCAAACTTGGTCAAGGGACAACAATCACCAACCTCAATTTGGTACTATCAGAATTCATTTTGTTGGACACATCGACTACACTTAGGGGGGGGGGGTGAACAATGTAGGGATCTTTTTCCCAAAGCTTCCCTCTTACATAGAACTCATTAGTTAGCAATCACCATTAACTCATTAATTTTTTCTTTCATTTATAATCAGTTAAATGTGAACATATATCAACAACATATATCAACAATACATCATCAAAAAATCATCACCACAAGGAACACAAAGAACACAAGATGTATGTACAATTTTATTTTTATTACGGACTACAATCCTTGGGTTATCAACAACAACTGAATAGAGTACAACTCTACAAGAGCACCAACTCTATAATGAAAGAATCAACTTACACCCTCAGCAACAACTTAGATGAGGAAACAATCCTCAATAGATATCAATCTGTCAATAGGTATGAGACCTGTCAGTAGTGCAACACATGTATGTACATTCCCTACCAGTAGTACAACTCGTGTATGTATGCGACCAGTCTGTACTACAACCTACGTATCACTTATGATTTACGTAGGGTTTTCTCTTTAAGATGAACTCAGATCCTATGCAACCTTCAACTACATTCTCTTATGTCTCTCACTGTCCACTTTGATCCATAACCAGTCACAACACATCCAAGATCTCCAACAACTTACTCATGTTCCTCAATCATACAATATGAATTCTACTCAATCATGTATAAGCAATCAATATACTATGGCAATCATATTAGCACTGAATCATAAGAGTGTTGCTCACTCCATCAACCAACACAATCAAATCAAAAAAACCATACCAAGAATGCCTTAAGCATTCACCACACAACAAGCAATAGTATCCATCAAGAAAACAATGTAACCATACTAGAATTTCTATGGCAGATTTGAGCCCATAGAATGAAGATCTGGAACCTACTTCAGTCTTCAAGAGCCTGGCACTAACTCACACATAAGTCTTCATGACTTCATCAACTGTGCACTCCCTGTCCTCATTCAGTCCACATATGTACGTGCTCTGGCTCACCACAACCTGCATGTACCTCAGAAATTAGGGTTTTTGAACTTTCGAAACTTTTGTTGTCATGATCTCAGACTTACTGAAACTTTGATGCATCCATGAGATCCTCCATACACTCTCTCTCAGAATAGATCTTCATTACATGCTCAAGAGATGCATTTCACAAGAGACCCTTGCCTCTTATTTATACTCTCCAAGTAGCTTCCTTAGAAGCATATTCTAGGTCATCTAACCTACTTCTAGGTTACTTAACCCATTTCTAGTTTACTTAACCGATTTCTAGGTCATGTAAGCCATTTTCCTCATTTTAGGCTTAACCACTTTCCATAATTAAAAAGTTCTCCATTACTTTATCATTTAAATATTCCTTCTTGACTTTGTCACCTCACTTTATCATTTAAATAATCTTCTTTGATTTTGTCACTTCACTTTATTATTTAAACAATCCTCCTTGACTTTGTCACTTCACTTTATCATTTAAATATTAATTTCTTCTTTGCAAGCTCTTTGAATTCTTTGACTTTTTGGGGATTCAAGCCTACATATGAGGTCCATCCATCTTCGTAAGGCCATAACTTTCAAACCATGAGGAGTTATGTGACATTCCACATACCAACCAAAATGGCATGACAAGTACTATCCTTCTAGGATAGTTTCACTAACAAATTCACTAATCTTCATCTCATTATTCCATAATTAAGCATTGGTTCTTCAACTATACTTCAAGGATAACTTAACCGTAAAGCATATTCCCATGAGATCTTTCACCATAAGGGGACTACTTTGGAGTTCATCCATTTTCACAACTTATCACCCATGATAAGGCTATAATGATTCATCATTACATCAATCCAACTATGCATCATATATCAAAGAAACCACATCGATCCAACTTCATCTTAGCATCATGTATCAATGACAACTCATTGATCCATCTTCATCTACACATCATATCAACTCATTGATCCATATTCATCTATGCATGACATCATATGACTATGAGTCCACTTGACATCTATCCATTCTCATCAAGGACAATACATATTACATTAGTATGCTATGCCAATACTTTGTTCATTTGACATCAATCATCAATCAATCAATCCATCCTTTGTAATCAATCAATCAATCAATCACTTGACATCAATCCTTTGACATCAATCAATCAAACCTTTGGCATCAATGACAACCCACAATACCCCCCTTTGACATTGATGGCAATACCAACATTGATGTTAACATGTAGAAAAGGCATGCTCTACATCAATAGTCATCAATCAAATCAATGTGACTATCTCTCCCCCTTTGACATCAATGGCAAAGGGTCATTCTCCCCTTGGGGCTACCCCCCCTGCTTGAACTCTTCTTGGGGCCTCTCCCCATGTATGAATGCCTTTGATATTCCTCTGAATAATATCTCCCTTTTTGAACAAGGGATATCAAAATGTTGAAGATACATCGCTCATACTCCACTGTGATCATTTCTCTCCCTAGAACTATGCCTATGTTCTCTTTCTCAAAATATAGGTCTCTTTCCTCCTAGAATCATGGGAAGAAGAATGAATCCCCAAATGGGTATGTCTCCCCCTATCTTCTCTGCAATATGAACACATGCTTCTACTGCAAATGCTACTGCTCAAACCGCATCATAGATAAGCCTTTCTTTCTATGATGATCCTTGGACTTGTCCATGCATCAAACTCATGCCATACCATGAAATAAAAGATATTTCAACAATGAAATAAAGAATCATGGATAAAACATCAACCAAGTACATCATGTACCAAATTGTGTGCCCACCATGCACAACACCCATGTACATCAACCATGTACATCGACACCATACAATGTGCCATAAGATATCATCAATAGAGTGTATCAACTATATGCCTCTACCAAGTGTACTAGTCGTGTACCAATCATGCATCAACTGTAGATCAAGCTATGAATCAACATGATTACCTCATAAACTCACCAACTACATGTCCCAATATGTAGTCCAACCATATGCCAAAAGCATGCATCAATATATCCAACAAGTAAGCTTCCAATAATACATCATAAGATATATCAATGAAACTCAAAATATGTACCAGCCATGTACACCAACAAATCAACCTCAATCTCCATACATCATATACTTAAGCAATCAATATGTACTAGAAGTTTGCCTTAATATATCAATGACATTTCTAGCTAGCATCATCATGATATATCTCATAACAAAAGTGCCATAACTTCACTGTCATAACCAACATTGTTCTTTAACAGAAAAATTCCTCAATCCATACTCATGGGTTAGTGCCATGCATCCAAGATAGACTTTCATTATATATCATCACCATACATAATCCAATATGTAATCATGAAAACCTGCAGCAAACAATGTCAGAACCTACAATAAACTATGTAATACCCTGCAACACAGAGTTATACCATCACATCAGGCTGCAACCCATGTGCATAACCTTTTTCCCAAGGCTTTACCACATATACACTGCTTGCTTCACAGATAGTTTGCATATGTACGCGACCTATTCAAGTTCATCCTGCCTATGTACGTGACCTATTCAAGGTCAGTCTGCCTATGTATGTGATTTTTACCACTGTCACCTGTGTATGCTTTAGTATATGACACACTTGAGATTCCCTTAAGGATTCTATTATGCTCTGGTTGTTTAGTCTTCTTCACCCACTTTTGAAGGTGTCCCTTCTTCTTAGAACTTGAGCTCTGAGCTTCCATATTTTCAAATTTGTCTCCCTTCCTTACTTCATTCTTTCTTCTAGTAATGCTATATGAAGTCCTCATCATGGACTTTCTTCTTGTGTTCCAACAATCCTGGGATTTGTGCCCAAATCCACTACAGTTGTAGCATCTCATGATGTGATAATGAGCATCAACGTGTTCTACTTGGTCACATCTCCAATACCTTATGGTGTTATGAAATCTTCCATTGTCTCTCCTTGCATAAGATCTTCATTCCAAAGCTTTGTGACCATATTCATTACATGAATAACATTGACCATGAAAAATATTTTCATACCTTTGCTTTGGTGTCCATCCTTTTTTAGGTGTAAATATGACTTATTGATCTCTTCCTTGCTTTTTTCTTTTGAAGTTTTATTTTCCTTGTGTAGATAGATGATTTGCAGCATTGTCTTCATCCTTTGAGAGTGAGGGCCTTACCTCATGCTTCTTTGAGGTGATTTCTTCATCATGTGTAGCTTCTCTCTTGTATCCAAGACCTGATTTATCATTTGGTGATCTTTGACTTTCCAAGATCTCATTCAAGATTTGTGAGCTATTCAAGAATTTGTTTGACTTCTCTACTTTCTTTCTAAGATCAAAAACTTCAGATTCTAACTTATGACATGACTCTTTTTTTTCATTTACTTGGTTCTTCAATAGTTCCTCTATCCTTTTGACTTCTTCAATTTAGGTCTTGAGATGGACAATAATTTCAATACTTTTGCTAATCTCATCATCTACCTTCTTATCTTTTTTTCCATTCTTTAGTCTTGTGATCTCTTCTTCCTTTTCTTCTAATTGAGTCTTATTACTCTCTTCTTGTTCTTTGAGCATTTCCTTTAACTTCAAAATGTGCCTTTGACTCTTCTTAAGAAACTTTTTAGTGTTATCCGAAATATAGCTATAGTCTATATAATAATGGTCAGTATTGTATTCATATAGACCCTCTTCAACTTTCTTTTGAAGTTATGATAGTTCTTGTTCTATTCTTTCCATGGGATAACTACCATCAAACTCTACACAAACTATTTCTAGATTTTCTTCTTCACTTGTAGATAAATATTCAATATCATCACATTTTGAATTATTGCAATCAAGGGTCTTTGAGGATTATTTACCTTCATTTGAAAAATCTTCAACATCTTCCTTTTTGCCAACATCATCACATGATTCTTTGCCTTTATTTGAAATGTCTTCTAGATGTTCCTTTTTGCCAACAACATCACATTTATAAATAATGAAATCAACAATTTTTGGAGATTCTTTACCTTTAATTATATTGATGGAGTGGTCTTCAATATTTTCCTTCTTTCTTTGATATGTATCCTCTAGCTTTAGCCATAGATCCTTGGTGGAAGTGCATTGTCCCATGCTCTCTTTGATAGTGCTTGAGAGTCCACTAAGAATGGTCTTGAGATCTAATGCATCATTCTTCTTTCCTTCCCTTTGAGCTACAAACTTTGACTTGTTCTTCAAGGAAAATGATCCACCAATGGATGCCTTCCAAATACCTGCTCCCATTTCCTTCAAATGTACTCTCATCTCTATTCTCCAAGTAGAATAGTTTTCTTCATCAAGGATTAGAACTTCATCAACCATTTGTGTGTCCATGGATCTCCTCCAAGCTTGTTAAGGCTTATAGTGAAGGCTCAATCTGACACCAATTGTTGGACACACCTACTACATTGAGAGGGGGGTGGTGAACAATGTAGGGCTCTTTTCCCCAAAGCTTCCCTCTTACACAGAACACATTAGTTAGAAATCACCATTTACTCATTACTTATTGTTTCCATTTATAATAAGTTAAATGTGAACATATATCATCAACATATATCAGAAATACATCATCAACAAATCATCACCACAAGGAACACAAAGCACACAAGATGTATGTACAATTTTCCTTTTATTACGGATCGTAATCCTTGGGTTATCAACAACAACTGAATAGAGTACAAATCTACAAGAGAACCAAATCTACAATGCAAGACTCATCTTACACCCTCAACACCAACTGAGATGAGGCAACAATCCTCAACAGATATCATTATGTCAATAGGTACACAACCTGTCAGTAGTGAAACACGTGTATGTATGCGCCCTACTAATAGTACAACTCACGTATGTACGCAGTCAGTCTGTACTACATCCTACGTATCACTTCTGATTTACTTAGGGTTTTATCTTTAAGATGAACTCAAATCCTCTACAACCTTCAATCAAATTCTCTTATGTCTCTCACTGTCCAATCTGATCCATAGCCAATCACAACACATCCAATCTCTCAAACAACTTACTCATGTTTCTCAATAATACAATATGAATGCCACTCAATCATGTATAAGCAATTAACATCTTATAGAAATCATATTAGCACTGAATCATAAGAGTGTTGCTCACTCCATCAACCAACACAAATCACATCAAAAAAACCATACCAAGAATTCCTTAAGCATTCACCACACAACAAGAAATAGTATCCATCAAGACAACAATGTAACAATACCAAAATTTCTATGGCATATCTAAGGCCATAGAATGTAGATCTGGAACCTGCTTCAGTCTTCAAGAGCCTGACACCATCTCACACATAATTCTTCATGAATTCATCCTCTCTACGCACATTGTTCTCATTCATTCCGCGTGTGTATGTTCTCTTGATCACTACAACCTGCGTATACCTCAGAAACTAGGGTTTTTGAACTTCCAAAAATTTTGTCATCATGATCTCAGACTTACCGAAACTTTGATGCATCCATGAGATCCTCCATACACTCTCTCTCTCAGAATAGATCTTCAATACATGCTCAAGAGATGCATTTCACAAGAGACCCTTGTCTCTTATTTATACTCTCGAAGTAGCTTCCTTAGAAGCATCTTCTAGGTCATTTAACCTACTTATAGGTTACTTAACCCATTTCTAGGTCATTTAACCCATTTCTAGGTCACTTAACCCATTTTCCTCATTTTAGGGTTAACCACTTTCCATAATTAGAAATTTCTCCATTACTTTATCATTTAAATATTCCTTTTTGACTTTGTCACCTCACTTTATCATTTAAATAATCTTCTTTGATTTTGTCACTTCAATTTATTATTTAAATAATCCTCCTTGACTTTGTCACTTCACTTTATCATTTAAATATTAATTTCTTCTTTGCAATATCTTTGACATCTTTGACCTTTTGGGGCTTCAAGACTACATATGAAGGCCCTCCATCTTCGTAAGGCCATAACTCTCAAACCATGAGGAGTTATGTGACATTCCACATACCACCGGAAATGGCATGCCAAGTATTATCCTCCTAGGAAAGTTTCACTAACAAATTCACTGATCTTCATCTCATTATTCCATAATTAAGCATGGTGTTAGAAAAACAGGACCGCAGAGCAATAAAATAAAACAAATTCAGAAACAAAACAAAGAAGATACACAATACAAGAGAGACACAGATTTACGTGGTTCACCCAGTGTGGGCTACATCCACCAGATAAATTGCCAGGTCCTTTCTTTATTATTATCCAGCAAAATGAAAAGATACAACCTACAACAAAAACCGCTGTAACTTCCTCTTCTTTCTCTCATAGTCTCCTCTCTCAGAATACAATACTCACCAACATATATAGCCACAATACATTTCCCTCATAAAGGAGGGTTTCCTTCTAGGGAAAAAAACCCTAACATAATCTCTATCGTTAGATCTGCAACCTTATAATGAACGGTCCAGATTTACAATGAAATTACAATATACTTTTACAAGGCAATTTTTTATTCAGGGGCTTCGCCCCCGAACCCCCGCTGGGGGCCCTCTTACCCCCAGAACCCGTAGAGGGGGTACCCCCCCTCTGCACTCCCCCGCGTGGAAGAGTGTACATACTTCTGGGGTGTAAATACTTCATGGGGTATAAACACGACTAAAAGTAAAAGACCTCTAAATCAGGAAGATAATCAGGCTCCACAACCAACACATGGGTTCTCCAACCATACTTCAAGGATAACTCAACCGTAAAACGTCTTCCCATGAGGGCTTTCACCATAAGGGGACCACTTTGGAATTCATCCATTTGTACACATTATCACCCATGTTAAGACTATAATGATTCATCATTACATCAATCCAACTATGCATCATATATCAAAGAAACCACATCGATCCAACTTCATCTTAGCATCATGTATCAATGACAACTCATTGATCCATATTCATCTATGCATAATATCAACTCATTGATCCATCTTCATCTGTGCATGAAATCATATAACTATGATTCCATTTTACATTTATCCATTCTCATCAAGGACAATACATATTACATTAGTATGCTATGACAAGACTTTGTTCATTTGACATCAATCATCAATCAATCAATCCATCCTTTGGCATCAATCAATCAATCAATCACTTGACATCAATCCTTTGAAATAAATCAATCAAACCTTTGGCATCAATGACAACATGATCCAACACATTTGTCAGGCCATACATTGTAAGCATCACATTTGGTCCATAGGCACTACAAGTTTTTTTTTTTTAACCCTCGTATCTTCATTCACTATTACAAGGAGAATTATACATGGATTCACTACATCCATACATGGATTCACTACTTCTATACATGGATCCACTACATCCATTCGTATGCAACATTTTCAACAAATTTGCAGGGTGTCCATGCTGCCCACGAAGGTTCCACAACCTCTACAATAGCCCATGTTTTTCTACAAACCCTTGGCATCCTTTATGGGCCTCTATAATTAGCCAACTTAAAATATGTGGTGTGACCTCTAATTTTTTTTAGATGTTATACCATA
This sequence comes from Picea engelmannii, assembly GCA_009831015.1. Lineage (NCBI taxonomy): Eukaryota > Viridiplantae > Streptophyta > Pinopsida > Pinales > Pinaceae > Picea > Picea engelmannii. Next base: position 264,079 of record ML783307.1, on the reverse strand, counting down.
TCTCTTTGGAAATATCGCTTCAATATCTCAAATGGGTATTTCATGGAATCTCATTTGGCTTCATGGTTTGAGAGATATCATCGATTGAATCTCAGCATGTATTTGACCGAAGGAGGTTGTGCGTACCACCATATTCAACAGTTTTTTTCTCCCTGCTCAAAATAATATAGAAGGAATTCCACATATTTATGAAAATATCTCTTCAATATATCAAATGGGTATTTCGCGGAATCTCCTTTGTCTTCCTGGTTTGAGAGATATCATCAATTGAATCTTAGCATGTATTTGACCCAACGAGGCCGCACGTACCACCATATTCAAAGGTATTTTTCTCCTTGCTCAAGAAACTACAAAATAAATTCCACATATTTCTAGAAATATCTCTTCAATATCTCAAATGGGTATTTTGCGGAATTTCATTTCGTTATATAGTTTATGAGATATCGTTTTTTGAAGCAACACATCTCTGTAACCAACGTGGTCACACGCCCTTCAAATTCGGTCTGGTTTTCCTCACTCCATGGGCCACCTCAAAACAAGTTCCATATACCGATGAAAATATCTCTTCAATAATTCAAATGGGTGTTCGATGGAATTGGATTTCATCACCTGTAGCAGAAGTTATGAATAGATTTACAGAAGGATGTTCACAACCCCAAACTCACGATTTTTCCATATTATTTTTTTAATTTTGGGATTTTATTAAAATTTCTTTATTTTTCTACCCATGTAAAATGCCATTGTCAACTAGGTTATGAGTCAACCACAAACCCACAGTTATGGGTCAACCACACAAAACTCTTATCTTCATTGGGTATTTTCACATTGTAATCATAATGGTACGATAATGGGGTTTCTCCTTTTAACATGGGTGAAATGATGGGGACCATCATTTTCTAAGGGGGGAGGGATGATTTAAATTTTAGGGGGTATATGGTCTAAATTCAGATGTAAAAGACATAAATATATAAAGCTAATAGATTGTCCATGTGGATCAAGGAGATGCTCACCTCCTCATTAATTAATTGGGCTAACAGGTTGCCCACCTCCTTGTTAATTAATTGGGCTAACAAGTTGCCCATATGGGTCAAAGAGAGTCTCACCTCTCCATTATTGTATTGGGTTTTATTTTCCACTACTTATTTCGATGGGTAGTTAGATCTATTATTATAATAATAGATACTCATATAACGAGCTCTTTCCTATATTGTATCAGGTTTTATTTTTCACTACTTAGTTAGTTGGATAGTTAGATCTATTATACTAATAATAAAGACTCATTTAATGAGATTTTTTTTACTTTGTCCAATGGACCATTTTTTAATTCTATATAAAGGCCTAGCAAATCTTCTCATAATATCAAGTTACTCATTTTGGTTTCTCTCATATTTTCTATTGTTCATTGTGAGATTAATTAGCTCTGAGTGATTTACTAGTAAATAGTTTTAGAGGTGAGGCTCCTCTTTGAGTCTCACCTCTTGAGTACTTCATTTGCATGTTTTTTTCCATGCTTATTTTCATTCAAGATTGGAATGTCTAAGCTCCTCCTCTATCGGCATTCAAGCCATTGAGATCTCAACCCCTGAGATATGGATCAGCAGACCTCTGTTTCATTTTTTAACGAGCTTGACATAGAAATGGGAACCATGCTTGTTACTAGCTATTTCATTTTTTAACGAATTTGACACAGGAAAATAACTATGCTCATTACTAGTTATTTAATTTGTTAACGAGCTTGAAACAGGAAAAGAACCATGCTCATTACTAACTGTTTCATTTTTTAATGTGCTTAACATAGGAAAAGAACTATGTTCATTACTAGCTGTTTCATTTTTTAATGAGCTTGACATGGGAAAATAACTATGCTCATTACGATCATCTTGATCATGGATTCTAAGAGGATAATACTCCGAAAGGAATACCTATCAAGGGACAAACATCGATCATGGATTCCAAGAGATCTTCGCTAGACGTAAGAACAACACTATGGAAGGAATACATGTTGAGGGGCATGATAGGGGTAGGGAGAGAAGGCTCTAAAATCCATATCGAAGAGATCACCATGTCAACTACCGGATCTAAGTCAGAAGAAGGGAGATATTCCTTCTCATTGGGGTTGAATGCATGGGACAGGTTTCCACATAATTGACTTGCGGTGGGGCGGATGACGTTGGAATATAAGGACCATTTAGGGAAGTTGGATGGTTGGCCATCATATGAGGGCCATTGAATGAAAGTTGGTCTATGGTCATTATGCTTCCATTGTGAGGGAAACACATCACTCGAAAGAGTGTGGACACAAAATCTTGCATGGCGTAAACATAGTCTTGCCCAAAGAGAAAATTAAAGTGTAAGGGTTCGTGGACTACCATCACATCAATGTAGACCATTTCNCCCCAAAGTAACATGAAACTGAGGAAGGATCACTAAAGGTTGACTAACCCTTCTGTTAAAATCCAATAGATTCTAAGTCACCGGTGCAAGCTTAGGTGAACCAAGAGATTTCCAAGCATTCAAGGATAGGATGCTAACATAAGTTCCTTTGTCTATTATAGTGTTAGGAATATTCCTACCACAAACCTGAACATTAATTTGGAAAGGCACGTAAGAAAGGAGACGATATTCTGTTAGAGCATTCCAATCAATGGTGATCACATTTCTTGGATGGAATGTCATTGGAATGGGTGGAATGCCCCCTAGTTTGGATGAATATTTATTAACAAGAAAGACATGAGCGACATCTTCAATCTTTGAAGGAGGAGTGGGATCAATCGATGGGGATATCAAATCAACCACTTTATGTACCAGATCAATTGAGGAGGTACTTGGATTGATAACTTGGGTTTCACTCTTCGATGGAAGAGTGGGATCAACCAATGATGGAATCAGATCGACCAATTTATCAACTGGGTAAACTGAGGATGAAACCAAATTGACCACTTGATTAACCGTACTAACCAAGGAGGGAACTGTATTGACTAGTTCATTAACTAATGGAAGGTTGGGTGAGATTTTACAGTAATATGTTGGAAGTTATTATTGAACATCATCATTTTTTTTCAATAGATATGAAGCTTCATCCATGCGAGGACAAAGGGAGGTATGGTGCATATCCTTACATAACAAGAAAGGAAATTTGACTTTAACCTTCTTATTTCCAACCTGATTACTAGTCGATGGGTTGTCACCAACATGACCTGCAACAACTAATGGCGTGGATTGACAAGAAACCTGAGATCACACTTCTACAATCTTGGGAATACCATGGAAATCCTTGAGAAGCTGATTACCCTTTTAATTTTTAGACGTGACGACACCATCAACACTCCCATCATGATGCCCAGAGGTTGGTTGATCACTTCCAACATGTACTACAGTGGTTGGAAGCTTTTTCTCTTTCTTATTTTTCTTCTTCTTAATCTTTCATTTCTTCTTCTTATTGTCCACCTGGTTACTAGTTGTAGAGATTTCACTAGGTGAAGAAGAATAACATGAAGAAGAACTTGTTACAAAAAACAAGATCGTGGAGCAATAGAATAAAAAAAATTCATAAATAAAACACAGAAGATACACAATACAATAGAGACACAAATATACGTGGTTCACCTAGTGTGGGCTACGCCCACCAAAGAAATTTCTAGGTCCTTCCTTTATTATTATCCAGCAAATGAATGGATACAACCTACAACAAACCCATTGTAACTTCCTCTTCTTTCTCTCACAGTCTCCTCTCTCAGAATACAATATTCGCTATCATACCTAGCCGCAATACATTTCCCTCATAAAATAGGGTTGCCTTCTAGGGAAAAAAACCCTAACATAATTTCTACCATTAGATCTGCGACCTTATAATGAACGATCCATATTTACAATGAAATTACAATATACATTTACAAGGCAATTTTTCCTTCCGGGGCTTTTCCCCCGAATCCCCAGACCCCGCAGATGGGGTAAATTCCCTATGCACTCCCTTGCGTAGAACAATGTACATTCTTCTGGGGTGTAAATTCTTCATGGGGTATTAACACGACTGAAAACAAACACCTCTGAATCAGGAATATAATCAAGCTCCACAACCAACAATCTCCCACTTGGAGACTGATCTCAACAACTCCACCGCTGATGTATATGCTGGACTATGAACCTTCTTGGACCTGGAAAATTTCTCATCTTCACCTTCATGACTGAAACTGAGCAATAACTCAGTTTCTCCCTAGTTACTCCCTTTGTTAACATGTCTGTAGGATTATGGCTAGTGTGTATCTTTTCCAACTTCAAACGTCCATCTTCCAAGACAGATCATATGAAATGGTACCCCATCTATATATTCTTAGTCTTTGAATGGAAGTAGGGATGATTTTAAGGATGGAAATTTATTTTAAAATGTAGAAACCTTGGCGAATCTTACTAATCCTTCATATGTCAACTATAAATGTTTGGCGATATTTTTGTAAAATATTCAAATTTCTAATTATTTTTTATAGTTTTTATAAACTTTTGGCGATTTTTAAGGTAAAATAATTTTATCCTATAGAATTTGGGTGAATCATTTTTAAAATAGCGAATCTCGTTTTTGGAAAAACCATGGAAAATTAGCCCATGAGCGAAATTTAACCCCTAAAATCATCCCTGAATTGAAGGCTGAGTTCTTTGAAAGATGAATGGAACTCTCACTGTCATAGTACAACCTTCTATTCTCTTGCTTCTTTCCCAATTTCTCCATAAACCTCTTTAACCAAATCATTTCTTTACTAGCCTCTGTAGTAGCAACATACTCTGCTTCCATTGTTGAAAGTGCAACAACCTTTTGTAGTTTCAAAATCCAACTTACTTTTGTTCCACCTATAGTAAAAACATACCCTGTGGTGCTCTTCCTGCTATCTTTATCACCTGCCATATCTGAATCAACATATCGTTGTAGAACAATGTTTGAACCTCCAAAACATACTGCATGAGTAGCAGTACCTCTCAAATACCTAAGAATCCACTTTACTGCCTCCCAATGTTCTTTACCTGGATTGTTCATATACCTACTCATAACTCCCACTGCATGTGTAATATCTGGTCTTGTACAAACCATCACATACATCAAGCTGCCAACTGCTGATGAATAAAGGACCCTGGACATGTATTCTATCTCCTCCTGTGTCTTGGGACACATTTCCTTAGTTAATTTGAAATGGCTGGCCAAAGGTGTACTAACTGGTTTTTCATTTTTCATTCTAAACCTCTCCAACACCTTATCTATGTACTCACCCCGAGACAATGTCAATTTGTGATTTTTCCTGTCTCTTGTTATTCTCATGCCAAAGATTTTCTTTGCAGCACCCAAATCCTTCATCGCAAATGAATTAGCTAATTTCTTCTTGAGCACATTTATATCCTGCATATTAGACCCTACAACAAGCATGTCATCTACATACAATAACAAGATAATATAGCTTCCATTTTCTAGCTTTTTAAAATAAACACAGTGATCAGAATGACATCTACTATAACCATGTTCTGTCATAAACCTGTCAAATTTCAAATACCACTGCCTTGGACCTTTCTTTAGGCCATACAAGCTCTTCTTCAACCTGCATACCAAATTATCCTTCCCTTTGACCTCATACCCCTATGGCTACTGCATATAAATCTCTTCCTCCAAATCCCCATGGAGAAAAGCTATTTTTACATCTAATTGTTCAAGATGCAAATCTTATACTACCACAAGACTCAAAATAGTCCTAATTGAAGTCATTTTAACAACAAGAGAAAATATTTCATCAAAATCTATACCTTTCTTTTGTGCAAACCCCTTTACAACAAGTCTAGCCTTGTACCACTTTTCTCCTCCATCTTCTTCCTTCAACTTGTAAACCGATTTATTTTGTAATGCTCTTTTTACTGCAGGAAACTTAACCAAGTCCCAAGTCTGGTTATTTACCAAGGAATCCATTTCCTCCTTCATGCCTTTCTCCCACTTCTTTTTGGTGTCTACCTACATTGGCTCTTCATAACATTCTGGTTCACCAGAATCAATCAACAATAAATAATACAATGAAGGAGAGTATCGTTCAGGGGGTATACTTAACCTAGTAGATCTTCTAACTACTCTTGTAGGAGTTTGAGGTACCTGTTGCTCCTGTTGTTGTACATTTTGATTTTCTTGTTCCTTTGGAATTTTTTTCTAGTGATCTTATCAAGCACTGTGTATTATGGTTTTTCTTTTTCCTGTTTCTTTCCCTGCAACTGGTCTTTGTACATGACCTTCTCATTGAATATGACATCTCTACTCCTAATGATTTTTTTATTTTCATAATCCCATAAGCGATAACCAAAATCATTAACACCGTATCCAATAAAGGTACACTTCTTGGATTTTGCCTCAATCTTTTTTCTATTTTTTTTATCAGTATGGAGAAATGTTTCACAAACGAAAGTCTTCAAAAAGGAATAATTTACCTTTTTTTTTTTTTTCTGTCCATGCCTCCTTTGGAATTATACCATCCAAAGAGCTTGAAGGTCCTCTGTTTATTAAGTAAACAACAATATCTACAACATTTGCCTAGAACTGTAAGGGCAAACCAACATGCAATCTCATACTTCTTGCATGCTCCATGATTGTTCTATTCATCCTTTCTGACACATCATTTTATTTTGGTGTTCTTGGAACTGTCTTCTCTCTATGAATCCCATGGTATGAATAGTAATCATCAAACTCATTTTCACAATATTCACCTTCATTATATGATCTGAGACACTTCAACTTTTTCCTATCTCATTCTCAACCAAATCTTTCCATTTCTTAAAAGTATCAGAAACATCAGATTTTTGTCGAATGCAATAAACCCAAGTTTTTCTAGTTGCATCATCAATAAAAGTAACATAATAATGAGAGCCACCAAGAGATGATACATGAACTGGTCCCCATACATCTGTATGCACAAGAGCTAACATTTCCCTCTTCTTTTCTTTTCCGACTCTGAGAAATTTGACTCTCTTTTGTTTTCCATAAACACAATGCTCACAGAAGTCCAAATCAATTTGTTTAAGATCAGGCAACAAATTTATTTTGTGAAGTATCTGCATCCCCTTCTCACTCATGTGTCCAAGCCTATGATACCACAGTGTTGTTTCCACTACTGTAGAAGCTAAAGAGATAGAAGAGTCAGTATTACCAGTACATAAATACAATGTACCTACCTTCTCTCCTTTTTCTATCACCAATGATCCTTTGATGACCTTCCATGTCTTATTTGTAAATATGGATATACAACCTTCACTTTCCAACTGGCCTGTTGAAATCAGATTTTTCCTTAGATCTGGAACATATCTTACCTCTTTCAACAACCATTGGTTTCCATTTCTTTTCTTTATTTTTACTTTTCCCATTCCAACAATTTTGCATGGTGCATCATCACCCAAATGAACCTGTCCAAAATCACCTTGAACATAATATAGAAAATGTTTCCTATGGGGTGCGGCATGAAATGAAGCCCCTGAATATACCACCCAAGACTCAGAAATATTATCTACAGAAAGAATCAAAGCATCTTGTAACACATCACCTGTTACATTTGCTTCCTGATTTCTCTCCTGTTTTCCATCTCTTTGTTTCTTTGGAGCTCTGCAATCTTTCTTCATATGTCCTTTCTTCCCACAATTCCAACACTCTATCATTCCAAGTCTGGATTTGGATCTACCCTTCCTATAATTCCCGCGTTTCCATAAGCCCTTTCCTCTATCTTTTTGTCTTCCCCTCTTCTCCATGTTCAACGCATTACCTGATGTCTCACCTATGTTTTTCCGTCGCATTTCCTCACTAAGGATAACACCAACAACATGTTGGCATGATTTACAGGCAGCGTATGCTTGTCATTGATGGCATGTACAATAGTGATGATGGATTGAGTACAACAACGATGATCAGCAGTGCAGTGATAATCGGGGAAGAGCAACAACCATGATCGTTGGATCAACAATTCAGAATTCCCAATGGTGTTGAAGAGGAGGATAGATATCAGGCATTAAATCCAAGCACGGGATCTGACCATCATTGGATCAAGGAGAACCTGCATGTTCTTTAAAGTGCAAGGAGTAGCGGGCTCACAAAATCTCGAAAGAAGGAGGATCGTCCATCATCAGGGAGGACACGTGGGGAAAGATCGTCAGTTCGTTGACTGGAGAGTCAAAAGAACGAGGTTCCCTAACCTCTCGAAATCACGATATACAGAATCACGACTTAATCTAAGCCGTCAGATCAAGGTTTGATCTGGACTGTTGATCCCAGTCCATTTCGGAGTTTCGCGGATTGAGAGTTGGAGATGTTAAAGAATAATAACTACAAGAATCCCGAAATCATGATATGCGGAATTGTGACTTAATCTGGGCTGTCAGATCAAGGTTTGATCTGGACCGTTGATCCCATTCCATTTCAGATTTTTGTGGATCAAGAGTTAGATATGTCAAAGAATAATAACCACAGGAATCTCGAAATCGCGATATGCGAAATCACGACTTAATCGTAGCCATCAGATCAAGATGTGATCTGGACCGTTGATCCGAGCCCATTTTGGAGTTTCGTGGATCGGGACATTGTAGTGACAAGAACACTGAACATCAAGAATGTTGAAATCACGAAATGCGAAATTGCGAAATGATCTGAGCCGTCAGATCAAGTGTTGATCGGGACCGTTGATCCCACGCCATTTCGGGGTTTCGGGGATCGCGACTTGGAGAGTCGAGATGCCTCATCTCTAGATTAACGAAATGTGAAATCGTGAAATTATCTGAGCCATCAGATCAAGTGTTGATCGGGACCATTGATCCCACGCCATTTCGGGGTTTCAGGGATCACGACTTGGAGAGTCGAGATGCCTCATCTCCAGATTCACGAAATGCGAAATCGCAAAAGCTTCTTATGCATAAGGCTGTGGTCACAACCCTTGGTCACATCAGCAAGAGATGGAGGAAAGAGCTAGAGAAACCAAGCTCCTTTTCGGGGATCGCGACTGAGAATGTTGAGACACATGGTCACATGAATGCCAAACTGCCGAAAGACGAAATGCTGAAATGAATGCAAGATCCGTTGGAATCAATCCAATGATGCAGGTGTGATCTAGGTGGAAATCGGTGGCCACCCACCTTTTCCGACTGGCTCAAAACAATTTTCTGGCAATTTACTATTTTTAGCAGGTTTTAACTTCCGGGGCCATTTTGAGGGCCTAAATGAAGGTTTTTTGAGATCGAGGTTCTCAATGATAGTTGAAGGCAATATTGAGCCCCCAAAATGAATCTCCTCGATGATACCTTTCCAACGAGCTATCACACGCCTAAAACGGAGATCGTATGCAAAAGTTACGACCCCGGGAAGTTGATGTACGAACTTACCCAAACGAGGCCCACATGACTTTTGGTGCTTCATCTCCTAGGGTTAGGTTTTTGGATGTTTATGAATTTTGGCATTCTTGTCTATTGTAAAAAGGCCTCTAGAGCCTCATTGTGATCATCTTCTCACGGATGCGAGTAGCATCCACATCTCTTCTCAGAGATAATCTACCAACGCCCTAGCTAGTTTATTTCCATTCTGTCTGTAAGCATATTTCAGTCATTTGTTATTAATGAAATGAAGTCTTATTTCCGCTGCATCTTTGCATTTATGTGTATTTCTATATTTCATTGTCTTCCTACATAAATCCGGATCAGTAGTATCAGAGCGGTCTGCTCATTCTCGATCCTTCTTTGCATGTCCCCAACGAGATCAGGGTATAAGGAGTTGGGGCTCAATCTGGTTGAACCTTTGCGAGATCAGCCTCGCAAACCCCGACGACCGCCAATGGGGGAAGAAAAGAAAGATGAGGGAGTAGGAGATCCTATCAAAATGTTGCTCGAGGAGCCCCTCGAGAAACAAAGGAATGCGATGATGGACAACTTTGCCTAGATTCTTCAACGGATTTCGACTGGCAGTGCATCGAAATCCAGAAGCCACTCTGGAGGTGCCACTCCTTTTAAGGTACAAGTAAACTTTGAAATTCCCATATTTGACAGCCAAATAGATGCAGATGCCGTAGATAGATGGTTGAATCTGTTAGAAGGATATTTCTCGGTTCATGAGTTTTCCAATCGAGAAAAGATCATTTTCACACTCCTCAAAGCCGCCCCCCATGTCAAGGACTGGTGGGAAACCTACTCGGAGCAAGAGGGAGAGGGAGAACCCTATTTGTTCTCGGCTGCACCCACTTGGAATTCTTTCCGAGACGCCATCAAGGAACAATATTATCCCGTGGGGAGCTATGAGGACAAATACATACAATGGACTACTTTGCGGCAACAAAGGGACCAAGATGTGCATGAGATTACGA
>ML783307.1:211849-226073 GCA_009831015.1 Picea engelmannii | reverse complement strand
ATATTGATGATTCATAGTTTATGAGTAGTTGACACATGATTGGAACATACTTGGTACATGGTTGGATGCACTTGGTTATGGTACATGTTGATTACAGGTTGGTGCATGGTTGATGCACTTGTTTATGGTACAGGTTGATTACATGTTAGTGCATGGTTCATGCACTTGTTTATGGTACAGGTTGATTACAGGTTGAGGTACAGGTTGATGCATGGTTCAAACTTATTGGTACAGGTTTATATTAGTATATCTCACAGTGATAGTGTGACAGTGGTTCCATCATTCTACTTCTACTTCAGGGTGGCAGGACAGGGCAAGGACAGGTGGTTGTAGCCATATTCTGGTTGTAGATGGAGAACATTGGGGGTTATAGCCTCCTTCTGGTTGTATCCAGAGATTTGGGTCAGTGAGAAGTCTCATCCATCGAAACCAAATCCAAAAATAGGAGTTTATATACTTGGTCACTCTCTAGACACATAGACAGAGTGATCGATCACTCCTTGGTAGGCCAAAAGGAGCAACCAACCCTTTGGTCGCACCCTTAGTGAAGGAAAAGGGAGACCAAGTGGGAATTTAGCTTGAAACTCAGGGAAGAAGTGGTAGGTTTTAAGGGTTAAAATAAGGGATTTCTAGGGGATAATGACCTAGTGATTATGTGATATTTAGGTGATAATGACCTAATTATTAGGCGGAAAATAACTCTATAACACTTGGACCATAAATTCAAAGTTCTCAGGAAAACATCCCTAGGAATGGTAAAGGTTCAATGGACCTATTATGGTCCTGAATATGCTACATGGGAGCATGAAGAAAATATGCGGGCAAAATACCCATAATGTTTTTACAGTTATTAAGAGAACATAATGCAAGACTCCATTTTGAGAAACTAGAGTTTCAGAACCACACCTCAGTATTCTGGCCAACTGCACTGGGGATCTTGATAAACGAATGGCTCATTCCTTGGGTTAACCTTAATAAATGGATGGAACATCTTTTCGGTTAACTTTGATAAAATAATGGTGCATTCATTGGGTCGATGAGTTGAGAGGAACACGAGATTTTGGATGGAGTTGTTGTTGGAGTTGTTAAACTGCAAAATTTCATTTCTAGGTACTATGATGTCAATTTTCATATATGTATATCGACATATTGTTCACATAGTATGGTGCACAATTGTAGGGGAGGGGGGATGTATAATCCCCATTATAATCCCCAATTTGATTAATGTCTATGTATATATAATATGTGGCTACGACCAAGCGATGCAATATGTGAATTGTATTTAAATGTTTTAATAATAAAATGTTATGCCAATTGCTAAGGGGACATGTACAAGAGCTGGGGGCTGAATTAATCCACAAGAGATGTGAGTGTCTAGGATAATGACCAAGAGGGATCCAAGGGAAAATTACCCATGTATAATGATTTAAACCATTTTCCTAAATTGTTATTTGTATATGAACCTTCCCTTTTTTGATTGAGTGTTCCAAAATTCATTCATTGAATATATGTAAGAGGGTGGGTGTGAGTGGTCACATCCCAAAGTTATTCAGCACATGGGGGTTAAGTACAATCATATTTGGGAAGAGTGTGAGTTAAGAAAGGAAATCCAAAGAGAGGAAATTTGTATGGTTGGGGGGCAACTTTTCAGTTAGTCAAGTTTGTGCATGGGAAGGGGGATAGAGAGCAAGAAAATAGAGATGGAAGTCGATGCATCCATGGAGGGAGAATTCTAGAGAAAGCTGGAGTGTAATTGGAGCGAATTGGAGCTGGGGAACTGAAGGTTCAAGTTGTCATGCCTGAAGAGTAAATTCTTGGGTGAGTTGCACTAAAACAACAAGTGTTGTTGTTGGTTTGTTGATAGTTTTCCTAGTAGCAGTTTCACTTGAATTCCTAGCTAAGAGATTCCTAGTTTCCTGTACCAGAGATACCTTGATGAAAAAATGGTGCATTCCTTGGGTTATCCTTGATAAATGGATGGTGTATCTCTTGGGTTAACCTTGATAAAATAATGGTGCATTCCTTGGGTTGGATAGGTCAATAGGAAGAGAGCTAGTGGAAAAATCGGGATAGTTGTAGGAAAATATTAGTTGGGTTGAGAGTTTTATGAGTTGTGAGTGGATTGTGAGAGACCACCCTCTTTTTTAGATTGCTAGCCTCAACTCAGGGGTGACTGGCTGTTGAGATTTGGAACAATCGGTCTATCATTGGGTGGAACGTCTGTCCCAAGCAGTTGGTTGCAAAATTGTTGTGAAAATATGAGTGTTTTATCTTGTTATTATGTTAAATTACGTATTTAATTGTTGTGTATGAACTCAATGTATTTGTAAGTGATTTTTATGTTGTTGTAATGATTTGTTTAGATTCAATTCATATTGATTATTAGCATGTTGTATATTCTTCTTTTTGTGGTTAAAGATAGTAGCTAAATCCATTTTAATTCATAGTTGTAAGCTATAGGAAATAGACTAACAATATTTTTTTTTTATTTAATTAGAATAAGTTTCATGTTATGTGTATTCTGCATGTATTGTGGCTTAGTTGGAGGCTAGGTACGATACTAAAATGGTATCAGAGCTGATGACAATAGAGTTTTTGTGTAACATGACCCATCTTTGGTGGTTGGGTATGTTACACATCTTGAAAAAAATGTTCACCTTGAGTAAGATCTATGTTCCCAGTGACTGGATTCTTCAACTATTCCACAATCTCCTAAAAATCGTTATCAAATGCATAGAGATCCTTTAATGCAACAAAACCAATTACTTGATTTTACATGGTTATCAAAAGAATAGTGCACTAACTCAAAGCATCTGCAACTTGATTATGCTATCCATATTTGTGCTTTAGAACAAAGGTATATCCTTGTAAGAAAGAGACCTATTTTGTATGTCTATTGTTTGATTTATTTATTTATTTTTTACATATTTTAATGCAATGTGATCGGTAAATAACACAAATTCCTCTGGCACTAAATAATGCCTCTAATGTCACAATGTTTTCACAATTGCATAAAATTCTACATAATATGTGGAGTAGTTCTTTCTTACCTCATTCAACTTGTCACTAAAAAATGCAATTGGTCTACCTACTTGGCTAAGTACAACTCCAATGCCTACATGTGAAGCATCACAGTCTACCTCAAAAATTTTATCAAAATCTAGTAAAGCTAATATAGGTGCCTTGATTACCTTCTTCTTTAAAAACTTAAAAGTTTCCTCAGCTTCATTGGTCCACATGAATGTCTTGCCTTTGGTGCAATCTGTTATGGGTGCTACAATACTACTAAAATTTCAAATAAATGTTTGGTAAAAATTGGCCAATCCATGAAAAATTCTTACCTATGTTATGTTCTTAGGACTAGGCCGCTCCAATAATTCTCTAACCTTCTCTGAATCCATCTTGACTCCTTCTGTTGAGATGATAAAACCTAGAAATACCAAACTTTCTTGAAGGAACCTACATTTCTTCAGGTTTTCACAAAGTTGATGTTTTCTCAACACATCCAATATAATTTTTAAATGTTACAAATGATATTCTTTGTTGTTACTAAAAACTAGGATGTCATCAAAATAAATGACAACAAACTTTAGAATATAATGTCGAAGCATAGTATTCATCAACCGCATGAAAGTATTGGGTGCATTGGACATTCCGAATGACATCACCTTCCATTCATATAGGCCATCCATGGTCTTGAAAGAATTTTTACATTCATCCCTTTCGTGAATTCAGATCTGGTGGTATCCACGTCAAAAATCAATTTTACTAAAATATTAGCTCCATATAGCACATCCATCATGTCATCCAAGCACGGTATAGGAAACCGATATTTTATGGTAATTTTATTGATTACTTTGATATATGTGCACATCCTCCATGCATTTTATTTTTTTGGAGTCAATAATGTCGGTACAACACAAAGAATCATACTTTCTCTTACCACACCTTTCTTTATAAGTTTTGTTAATTGTCAATTGAGCTCTGCATGTTGTGTAGGACTCATTATATAGGCTTCCTAATTAGGTAAATATGATCCCATGATTAGATCAATGTGATGTTGAACATCCATCTTTGGTGGAATACCATCAAGTAGTTTATTAGGGATAACATCAACATATTAATCTAGTACCTTGGCCACTTCAGTAGAGATTGGTATGTCTTCCCTGACTCCTTTTTTCACTATTAATGCATAACAAAATCTGTTTTCCTTTATTTCCTTAACTATCTCTCTTTCTGAAAACATATTCTGTTGGACATATGGGCTGACCTAGGTTCTACCTTAGTTATCCAACTAAACCCTTTTCAACATCGTCCCTTCTGGTAAACCAAAAGGCTACACCATGCACTGAGTGCGCAACACAATCTCACCTGAAATGGCTTATGGGTGATTGCAAGATGCAAATGTATACAATCATGGAAGGGGTTGGGGATGTTCCTTTTTACTTCTCTTCTATTTTAACATATATTCTACCATGACATTCATCAAATCTACTACTTTATCCATTCAATGAATACATTATGCATAGTTATACTAGTTGTTGGCATGTTTATAGGAAGAGTGTGCTTTTTATTGATGGAAAGAACAACAACAATGATGGTATTTTACAGGCAAAAAAAGAAGCAATGAGGAAAGCAACAATGATGGAAAAAAAGGAAAGCATAATTTCTGAAGAAGAAGCGAACAATATGAAAATCAAACCTCAGGAGGAATAGCGTGAGTATGCAGAGATCAAAGTTCGGAAATAAGCGTAAGCTCAGGAGGAGAAGTGAATAGTATGCAGAGATGAGAAATCTCAAAAGAGATATAAGTTTCCAGAAGCACAGACGAGGTCCAAGTCATCAAGACTCGTAGAATGATCAAAGTTCGAGGCCTTTGACACTTAGACATTCTTCCAAGTCGGGAGGAAGTGTAATCTCAGGAGGAAGAGTGACAGTGGCTGTCAGATCAGTTTCCAGACAGGAGGAGTGCGTAGAAAGATCGATCTGTCGATCTGAGAACATGGTCAACAAAAAATGATTAGTCTGGGTCTAAATATGCAATGAGTTTACACTTACGAAAGTTTGATATTTGAAATCTCCAGAATGTGAAGTTCCATCAGTCGTCAGATAAATTTTGAGTGGAAGGACAGGATAAGCTAGAAAAGTTGCATCACAAAAAGATCGATCCATCGATCCAAGATCCCGATCGAATGAAAAAAATTCACTTTGGATATAAATATGTGAGGAGATTACACTCCTGAAAGTTTGAGATTTGAAATCCCCAGAATGTTTTGTCAGTCGTCAGATCAATTTCGAGTGGAAGGACATGATAAGCTAGCAAAGTTGCATCACAAAAATATCGAGCCGTCAATCCAAGATCATGATCGAACAAACAACATTCAATTCAGATATAGATATGCGAGGAGGTTATGCTCCTGAAAGTTTGAGATTTGAAAAACCCGAAGCCCGGAAATATGGAATGAATAAGGACCATCAGATCTAGAGATTAGAAAATGATTGTTAGATTAGGGAGATCTACGTCAGCAGATTACGTCAGCAAATATCGTCCTCAAGGACATATGGTAGACCACATCAACAGACCACATCAGTAAGGACACGTGGAAGACCATGTCAGAAAGGACACGTGGCACAATCAGACAATGACAAGTGTCAAGTTGATTTAGCATTTCAGGTACGTGTAAATCACAAATCCAAGTTACACGTGGCAGTTGCTCAGCTCGTGACACGTCATCGAGTGACACAAGAGTTACGTCACTCTGGGAGTTTTTCTTCGGGAGTTTTACCACCAGTACTCATCCAAAGACCCAAAGTCCCAAATGCCAAAGACCCGAAGTGGATACGAGTTGCCCGATTTGAAGATCACTTCAGGTGTATTCTCAATCATTGATCATGTAGTAAGATACATGTCAATGGATCATGAACTCCAGGTGAAACATTTCTAGGAAAACATGAAGGAGAAAGGTTTGAGATTTCCAAAGGATGGAGTCCCTGAGTTGATCATATACATTGGATTAAAGAGGACACACATCAGTAGATTGTCAACTTCAGGAAAAATAAAGGAAGGATGAAAGAAAGTTGAGAGTTGATATTTCCGAACCCCGAATACTCGAAGGGATTGTGACCATCGATCCAAAAGGGACACACATCATTGGATTTTGAACTTCGGGTGAAATCATCTGGGAGAAAGAAGAGTTTGAGAATCGAAACTCCCGAAGCCCGAGAGGCAAAATCGATCTCGTCCATTGGTTTAGAGGGACACATGTCATATGATCGTTGAGACCAAGGATTGTGCATGGACAAAGGAAGGAAGGAAGAGTCGTTGATTGAAGAAGACAGATGTTAGCAGATATTCCATTCCCAAAGATATCCAGTCAACAACAATAGGGTTTGATAGTTGAAACTCCCGGAGCCCAGATCACGAAGGAAACCTTAGTCGTTGATGGAGGAAGGAGAGATCTGGTCCGTAGACTTGAGAGGATAGATCTGAACCGTCCGTTCAAGAGAACCATCAGGATCGTGAGATCCACGGTTGTGCTCCATTGCAGGGCCAAAACATGCTCGAGCCTTAATGTTTCGTAAGGGGGACGCAATTGAAACCATAGTTTTGGAGAAAGGATGTGTGGAGGCTCGTAGTGAATTGCGGGGTGAAAAATGGGTTTCCCTCAAACCTCTTATGGATGCACCCACAATCACGTGGTCACATGAAGATCATAGCCCAAGGTCATATCTTGAAATGGAGCCAATGCTCACTAGACAAAAATTAGGAAGCGCCTTGTTGAATAAGTGCTTGGTCACCACTGGTGGTCACGTGAAGGAAGGGGCTTAGAAGCCAAATAATTCATAGTCGATTGTATGTAAATGACAAAGAAGACAAAGAGTTTCGAATGCTAGAGAAGATAAGGAATCTCATCATAATTCCCACCTATGATGAACACACTAGGAATAACTGCCAGAGAAGATGAAGAATTGTGATGATGATCAGGTAGAGGACTCGACATGACAAAGACATGCATAAAAGAGAAGTGAATGAGATCCACGAGTTAGCTATGCATTTGTGAGGAAGAGATGTAGTGAACAACATGTAGGGTAGAAAAGTGGCATAGTGAAGAGCATACAGAGGCATAGTGCATAGGATGTAGTTGGTGCACAGAGAATATAAAAATGTAGAACATAGAAGAGATGTCCGCGACTGTTGAGTGTGTTTCATGCGGGTAGAAGCATGTTGTGTGCAGGAGATGAAGTGAACAGAAGAGGTGTGGTGCATATAATGGAAATAAGACATAGAGCATAAAGCATAGAAGAAGCAAGGAATAGAAATGCATATATGAGAGAAGAACATAAAGCGCAATAGAGGCAAGGAGAGAGACACTAATGCAAGTAGAGAAGAGCAGTGTAGCATAACAATGATGAGACTGGTAAGCCATAGATAAATTTTGTATCACTGTGATAAATTCAAGAAAGCAAATATTTATATTTCAGGGTGGTAGGGAGGTGCTAGGGAGGACTGTTGTCCTTAGAGTTTCAAGTGGGTGCTTGAACACAGGGAGTTGTAGCTTCCATCTCGTTGCAGCCAGAAAAACCAGGGTGGCAGGGTGGTGCAAGGGAGAACTATTGTTCTTTGTTATATAAGTTGGTTCATGTGTGACTAGAAGTTGTAGATTCCATCCAATTGTTGCTGGAACACTCAGGGAGTTGGTTCTTCCTTCTAGTGAGTGCTAGAAAAACCAGAGAGTTGGTGCTCTTAGCAAGTTGCTGCTTTTAAAACAAAGGTTGTAGCCTCAAGAGAAGTTGGAGCTCATAAAAATGATAATGTACATAAAATAAAGATTACTTATCATATCAAGAAGAGGTTTTTCCCTTTATGGGTTTCCTCATGAAATATCTGCCTCTGTATATTTCATGTATGTGATTGATGTTGAATATTCTATTGCTTACATGTTTGAATTATTGTGATCGTCATTGAGTGTTATGTAAAGAGTTTTAAATGGGCATAATTAGTTAATCACAGTAACAATTGATTCAACCCCCCTCTTAGTTTTCCAACAATTGGTATCAGAGTCAGTTCCTTTTATTTAAAGGTAGATTAGTAAACTTAAACATGTCAATCCATGAAGGAACTTCAACCAATAAGGCCCCTTTGTTCAATGGAACAAACTTTGCCTTATGGAAAGTTAGGATCAGAACCTACATAATGGATTTAGGTGCAGATGTCTGGGATGTGGTAGAGACTGGTTGTGTAAAGCCAATTGTACTAGATAATAAGGATGACAAGATAGAACTTAGCTTCAATGCTAAGGCTATAAATGCTATTCTAAGTGGGCTTGCAAAAGAAAAATTTGTAAAAGTTATGCACTTAGAAACTGCCAAAGACATGTGGGACAAACTCATTAGCAGTTATGAAGGTAATGAGAAGGTAAAGGATGCCAAGATTCAAACCTATAGAGTACAGTTTGAACAACTACAGATGAAAGAATATGAAACTATTGGGAAGTACTTTCTGATAGTTGAAAAACTAGTAAATGCAATGAAATCTCATGGTGAAAAAATTGAGGAAGCCTCTTTAGTTCAGAAAATTTTGAGATCTCTTCTAGATAGGTTCAACCCAAAGGTCTCTGCTATAGAAGAACTTAATGATCTAAAATCTTTGGATTTTTGTCAATTCCTAGGAACTCTAACTGCTTATGAAATGAGGATTAGTAAAGATAAATCTGCCACTAGAGAAGCATCATTTAAATAAGATAAGAATGAGGATTCTAAGCCTAATGAAATTGAAGAAAAAATTGTGAGAAGACTAAAGAAAGGATTAGGAAAGTACCAAGGCAAGTTTCCTTTCAAGTGTTTTAACTGTGGAAAGATAGGTCACTTTGCATCTAAGTGTCCACACAAGCAGAAGGACCAAAACTCTGAAGGAGAAGAGAAGTACAAATCCAAGAGATTTGGTAAAAAGAAAAGTTTATGTGTAAACAATGATGACTCTTCAGAAGACACAGATAGTGACTCTTCCTATGAAGATAACGTTAATGAATTTTTTCTTATGGAAAAAGAGGATTATGATAATGAAAGAACAAGAAGTAATGACAATATTGAAGAAGCTGTGATTGACTTGGAAGGAGAGTTGATCAGTGCTTTAGAAGAGATTGACAGAATCATACTTAAGAAGAGAAAACAAAAAGCAATTGTTGATGCAGTTTGAAAAGAATGGTAAAGAACCAAGTGAAGACTTTGTTTTTCTAAAATTAGAATTAGAAGAGGCAAAGAAAATAGAATACATTCTGAAACAACAGTTATCAGAGAAGAAGACAAGAAGTGAAGCCTTGGAAGAAGAGGTAGTAAAAACCAGAAAATAGATGGAGAAGTTTAAACCATTGTATGTCCAAAATATTCCAAGCATTAAATCCTCAGAAGGATTAGCCATCATTCTAAATCAACAAAAGAATCCAAATTTGAAAACTAGTTTGGGTTATGAAGAGGGATCAAGTAGTGGTCAGCCAAGCAACAAAGAATCTATCAAGTTTGTCAAATCTACAACCAATGACAGCAACAAACCTGGAGAAACAAAGAAGATAATCAACCACCCAAGAGGAGTAAAGAATAAGGTGACAGAAATGAATATGTAGAACAAATAAATAATACACCCTCTTCTCAAGGAAATCATCAACATGGAAGAAATCAACTTGCTCAAAGAAGACAACCATTTTCCAGGTACAAAGAATTTTTATATGGATATTGTTTCTACTGTTCTAACTTTGGCCACAAAGATGTAAATTGTTCCTTAAGATTTATACATGATAAATCAAGACACCCAAGGAATAAATATCTGCCACAATAGAGAATGAGACAGCCAAGTAAGAAACAGTCACATATTGCAATTTGTCAAATTAAGTTTAGAGACATGCAACTGAGGAGGTGAAGAAATAATAAATAGTCAATGAGTAGACAATGTTGCAACAATCACTTTGATCTATTGAACAATGAGCTTGAATGATATAACTATCATAACGTCATCCAAAAAGTTGTAAACTGCCATCTGAAGAATTACAAAGCAGATCCAAGGACAAAGCTCTTAGCTAGAAAGACCAACACATGGAAAAACAAAGATAGTGAAAAATGTGGTCTAGTACTTTCAACTCAAAAACAAAAGGACTTCTGGAATATAAACAGTGGATGTTCCAAGAACATGACTGGAGAAAAGGATAAGCTTATGCCTATAAGTAAAATCAAAACAAGAAATGCGATCTTTGAAAATGATGAACCAGGTAAAATCAAGGGTAAAGGGATGGTGAGTTTGAGTAACGACAAAGGAGATTCTTAGGATGTTCTTCTTATAAATGGTCTGAAACATAATTTGCTCAGTATATGTTAAATGTGTGATAGAGGTTGTGAAGAGGTGTTCACGTCCAAATATTGTAATTTAAAAAATGTAAACTAAGGACAAGTGGCGGCTAAAGGAATAAGGATAGATAATGATGTTGATATTGAATCCTCCCATGCAAGAAAAGAAGAAGTAGAAGAAGAACAATGTCATAAGTTGGAAGAAGAAGTTGTGAATATTAGAAAGAAGGTTGATAATTCAAACACCCAAATCAAGCTCTTGAATAGTTCCATGATCCTGGCTGAGATCTTGGACAGTCAGAGATCACGAAATGACAAATCCGATCTTGGATACAACAAAGAAGAAATCAATACTCCTAAGAAACCTGATGCAAGTCCTTCATTTTTAAAAAGGGAAAGCAGGTATGAGAGTGTTTGTAATGGTTTTTTATTGTGATGAATATGGTCATAAAAACCTTGGATGGTAGTCATCATGGAAAAAAAATGAAGTTGTTGTAATAAAAGATCAGAGAAGAGTGACAAGGGGAGTCATTCAACTATGACAAAAAAATGTTGACGAAGGAGTCCCAGTAAAAGAGGCGAGCAATATTGAGTCTGCTACAGAGGACACAGCTGAAGATGAAGATGAACAGGTCCAAGAATGAGAAGGAGAATACTCTGATTTAGATACAAATACCCTGCAGGACTCAAATAAGAGAATCCATCTTGTCAAGGGGAGTTTGTGTTGGTTGAATATCTGATACCTCTGAAAGGTACTGCAAGAGCTCAGGGGGAGCATGTTTTCTTTGACATTGATGTCAAAGGGGGATAAAAGGTGTGGTCTGGATGCTATAGTTAGAGGTCTAAGTAGAATAGTGCAGTCCTTCAGGGTTTCCATCAATGCCAAAGGGGGGAGATTGTTGGCATGTTTATAGGTAGAGTGTGCTTGTCATTGATGGCAAGAACAACAATGACGATGGTATGTTTACATGAAATAAAAGAAACCATGAATAAAGAAACAATGATGGAAAATGGGGAAAGCATAAGTTCAGAAGAAGAAGAGAACAATATGAAAACCAAAGCTTAGGAGGAATAGTGTGAGTATGAAGATATCAAAGCTCGGAAAGAAGCGTAAGCTCAGGAGGAGAAGTGAACAGTATGCTAAGATGAGAAAGCTCAGAAGAGATAGTAGTTTCTAGAAGAAAAAATGAGGTCCATGTCATCAGGAGTCGCAGAAGGATAAAATGTCAAGTCCTTTGACACTTACACATTCTTCCAAGTTAGGAGGAAGCGTAAGCTCAGGAGGAAGAGCAAGAGTGGTCGTCAGATCAGTGTCCAGATAGGAGGAGCGTGTAGAAATATCGATTTGTTGATCTGAGAACATGGTTGACAAAAAATGATTAGTTCGGGTCTAAATATGTGAGGAGTTTACACTCAGGGAAGTTTGAGATTTGAAATCTCCGGAATGTGAAGTTTTTTCAGTCGTCGAATCAATTTTGAGTGGAATTACATGATAAGATAGAAAATTTGCATCATAGAAAGATCGATCCAAGATCCAAGATTCTGATTGAATGAAAAACATTCACTTTGGATATAGATATGAGAGGAGGTTATGCTTCTAAAATTTTGAGATTTGAAATCCCCAAAATGCGAAGTTTCATCAGTTGTCGAATCAATTTCGAGTGGAAGGACAGGATAAGCTAGAAAATTTGCATCACAGAAATATCAAGCTGTTGATCCAAGATCCTGATCGAATGAACAAAATTCACTTCGGATATAGATATGCGAGGAGGTTACGCTCCTGAAAGTTTGAGATTTGAAAAACGCAAAGATCGAAAATCCAAAATGAATAAAGACCGTCGGATCTGGAAATCAGATAATGACCATGAGATCAGGGAGATCTATGCTAGTCGATTATGTCAGCAAATCTCATCCTCAAGGACATATGGAAGACCACATCAACAAGGACATGTGGCAGACCACGTAAGCAAGGAAACGTGGTGCAATCAGACAATGAAAAGTGTCAAGTTGATTTGTCATTTTCGGTACGTGGATATCACATATTCAAGTTACACATGGAAGCTACTCGACTCGTGACACATCATTGAGTGACACAAGAGTTACGTCACTCTGAGAGTTTTTCTTCGGTAGTTTTACCACCAGTACTCGTCCAAAGACTAGAAGTGCCGAATGTCGAAGAACCGAAGTGGATACGATTCATCCGATATGAAGATCACTTCAGGTGTATTCTCAATCGTTGATCGTGTAGCATGATATGTGTCAACGGATCGTGAACTCCAGGTGAAATTGTTCCAGGAAAACATGAAGGATAAAGGTTTGAGATTGTCGAAGGCCAGAGTCTCGAAGTGGAGCATAGCCATTGGATTAAAGAGGACACGCGTCAGTAGATTGTCAACTCTGGGAAAAAGCAAAAGAAGGATGAAAGAAAGTTGAGAGTTGAGATTGTTGAACCCTAAATACACGAAGGGATTGTGACCATCAATCCAAAAGGGACACGCATCATTGGATCATGGACTCCAGGTGAAATTCTCCAGGAGCAAGCAAAGTTTGAGAATAAAAACTCCCGAAGCTCGAAAGGTGAAATCGATCTCATTCGTTGGTTTGGAGGGACACGTGTCATTTGATCGGTGAGACCAAGGATTTCAAGTGGACAAAGGAAAGAAGGAAAATCCTTCGATTGAAGAACACAGATGTCAGCAGATCTTCCATTCCTGAAGATATCTAGTCAACAACAATAGGGTTTGCGATTTGAAACTCTTGAAGCTCGGATCATGAAGGAAACCTTAGTCGTTGATGGAGGAAGGCGAGATCTGGTCTGAAGACTTGAGAGGAAAGATTTGAACCATTCGTCCAAAAGAATTGTCAATATCATGAGATCTACGGTTGTGCTCCATTGCGGGGCCAGAACATGCTCGGGCATTAATTTTTCGTAAGTGAGCCGCAATTGAAACCACGTTTTTGGAGAAAGGACACATGGAGGCACGTAGTGAATTGCGGGGTGAAAATCGGGTTGCCTTTAAACCACTTGTTATCACTGAAATTTCGTCCGCACATGGCGACAAGAAGTCAGCATCGTCAAACAAGAATGAAGTCATTCATGGCACTGAATTAATTTCACAGCATTGCAAAAAGGTCAAAAACTATACAAAGTAACCAAAAATCAAAGGGCGCTTTATAGAAGTTGGGTGCGCGCCCATATGTGCGGAACAAGAATGTACAATGCGCGCATGCGCGCACGACGCACGACTGTTGGCGCAAAAACCCGCGTACCTGCTAAACGACGCATTTATGGAATTGGTCGGCCTCCCAACCACTTATGGATCAGCTCCCAAGCCGATTTGACTCCCAAATTTGAGATGAATCCGCATGGTAGGCTGGTCAAAGACCTAATTAAGCCCTAAAGAGCCCCTTTTCACACCTCAAAGGAGTTACATAATCACCCAATGCAATGTTATAAAAATCCATGAGGAAACCTCATTTTCTCAAGGAATTTCATGTAATGTTATGCTGCTTAGATTGTTTTAAGGACTCACTCCTTGACAATAACACATTAGCACCATTTCATTGAGCCATTCACCTCTCCATTGAGTGAATGTGCTTGGAGTTCTTTCACCATCATTCTCATTTTCTTATTGTAAGGAGAGCAAGTTTGTGAGGGCCTCAAGAGCCTTCCTTTGGAGGAAGAAGGAACCACAGTTCCCTTTCTTCATTGTGATTTGATTTCATCAATAGACCAACTCAAAAACATTGGTGATATTGGTCTTGTTGTGTCTTTTATTTCTTTATCCATATGCTCATAGTTTTAGTTTGTTTTAATTTAATTCTTGCTTATAGTTTTGTTGTTTTTTTGTTGTTCTTTTTCTAACCCTTTCCTCTACAGCTGTCATGC
>ML783307.1:173760-184824 GCA_009831015.1 Picea engelmannii | reverse complement strand
GTCTCTAGGTTTGTTGCATCCATCGTCGCCCTGGATTGAACCACTTGTGCTATGCTCATATGAAACTTATATAAGGCCTTGGTTGGAATCTTGGATAATGCCAAGTTTACTTGTTCCACATACTTCAATGTTTGTTGTGTGGTTTCCTCATCATAACATACGCTGGCTTATCTGGAATGTCACACTCCCCACTATTTCTATCTAGACTGTCTCCTTCTCTTCATGACTTGGTGCATGTTGTGTTGTGTTTCTTTAATGTGTGACAATGAGTTGTAAGCTCTCCATAACTGCTTTAACTTCCATAATATTCATCATGAGTTCTTCTCTCTAAGATTTTGTGACATATATTACTTCCTCTCTTTGGTCTTGCACCTTATCAACAACTAGTTTTGCATCATCTTCTGTGATTGTGAGCTCAATGGGCTTCTTTTGTTCCCTCATCTTCTTCCTCTATTCTCCCATATGCATGTTTTATTTCCTCTTTTCTAGTTCTATATATTTTCTTACCTCCAGTTGATCCAAGTGGATATCGATGGCCACCCACCTTTTCCGACTGGCTCAAAACAGTTTTCTGGCAATTTTAGCAATTTACTATTTTTAGCAGGTTTTAACTTCTGGGGCCATTTTGAGGGCCTAAATAAAGGATTTTTGAGATAGAGGTTATCAATGATAACTGAAGTCATAATTAAGCCCCAAAAGTGAATCTCCTTGATGATACCTTTCGAACGAGCTATCATACGCCTAAAGCGGAGATGGTATGCAAACGTTACGACCCCGGGAAGTTGATGTACCAACTTACCCAAACGGGGCCCACATGACTTTTGGCGCTCCATCTCCTAGGGTTAGGTATTTGGATGTATAGGACTTTTGGCATTCAAATTTATTGTAAAAATGCCTCTAGAGCCTCATTGTAGTCATCTTCTTGTGAATACGAGTAGCTGTCACATCTCTTCTCAGAGATAAACTGCCACCATTCTAGCGAGTCTTTCACTATGTATTTTTACAGTCTCTGTACATTTCTTTCATTAATAGAAATCATGTATTATTGTATCTCTATTTTTATGGTTGCATCTCTGATATATTTCTATTATAATACTGGATATACACCATATCTCTGTGCATTTCTTTATTATATCTCCACTCTAATTTCGTGCCGAAAATAATCTGAATCAGTGGTATCAGAGCAGGCTGCTCTTGATTTTTTTTTTCAGTGCATGTCCCCGATGAGGTCCGAGTATAGAAAATTGGGTCTCAAGCTTGTCTCTCTTGAAGACAATCACTCTCGCACACCCAAGAAACCTTCAATGGGGGAAGAAAAGAAAATCGACGGAGTAGATGATCCTATCAATATGTTGCTTGAGCAAGCTCTCACGTGACAAAGGGACGAAATGATGGAGAATTTTTCCCACATCATTAAACTCCTGCCGATATCATCAGGTGTATCTTCATCAAGCAACCACTTTGGAGGCACATCGCCTTTCAAGGTACAAGTTAATTTTGATATTCTTGTATTTGAAGGACAGATAGATGCAGAAGCCCTAGAAAAATGGTTAACTCTGCTAGAAGGTTATTTCTCTGTTCACAATTTTTCTGACAAAGAAAAGATCACCTTCACACTCCTTAAATCTCTCCCTCATGTCAAACATTGGTGGGAAACTTACTGGGAGAAAAGTTCCATAGAGGAGTTTGGAATATATGGGGCCGATCCCACTTGGGATTTTTTTATGGATGCGGTAAAGGAACAGTATTACCCTATTGGCAACTACGAAGACCAATACATGAGATGGACCACACTGCGGCAAGAGAGGGGCCAAGAAGTTCCAAAGTTCACTAATGCCTTCCATACCTTGCACACCAAGTTGGGTATCAAAGACTCTGAGTGACATTTGGTTCTGAAATACCAGGGGGCTCTACACAGATACATCCAGACTGAAATGGATTTCCTAGACATCTCATCACTCGGTGCTGCTTATCGATATGCTGTTAAAATTGAGAAGAAATGTAAGCACCAAAAAAAATGGGAATTCAGGTCTGCAAATCCGCAACAACCAAAGTATGAAAAAGACGACGCTAACAAACAGTGTCCCGAAAACCAGTCCAAGACAAAGGAAAAGAAGGGTCATGGGAAGACAAAGACGGACACTAGAAAATGGTGTGATTTCCACAAAAGAACCTAGCACAACACCGATGAATGTATCTCAAAACAATCATTGGTGGCCGAGATCAAAGAAAAAGAGCCGAACCCTGATTCAGAATTTGATTCTAAAAATACTGGTAAAGGACATATCATTGATGCAGACCCCACTACTATTTTCGCGACCGCAACAATTCAACCAGAAGAATCAACAGATCCTAAAGAGGGGGAGAACCTTTTTCATTCATATATGTGGGTGAAGGGGACCCCGCTACATTTTATTTTTGATAGCACAAGCCAGAAGAACCTCATCTCAGCAGAGGTCGTCAAACAGTTGGGATTGTCGACAACACCACACCTGTAACCATAAAACATTGGGTGGCTTCGCCAAGGACGATATCTTCATGTCATCCAACAATGTCGATTGTCATATGACATCCATCCCTTCAAGGATGAGGTATTATGTGATGTTTCCCCACTAGATGTCTGTGATGTTCTCTTGGTCTAGCCATATATGTGGAAGCACCATGCTATTTATGAGTCTCGACCCCGTAGTGTCATTGTTACTTTGGGGGATCATCTCTACAGAATACCAGTGGTAGTTCCAACTATTTTTTCACCTAAAAATTTTCGCAAGGTAGTATCTCATACTGCAAAATTCAGCTTCTTCACAATCTGTTCAAAAGGAGAATAGAAGGATATTGCAACCACTACAGTCTCGCCCCCTGCACCTTCTATCCAACAAAAGCAGGTCGACAAGGTTGCAACAAAGCACAAAGATTCCTTCTTCACACCTTCCTCTCATGTATCTCAACTTTTTGAACAACCTCAACTTCAACAGGTTCATGACAGACTTCCACAAACTAAGCAACGCAACGTCTACAACAATACAAGCAACTCACCCAGATGCAGATCCAACAAACGCTTTTCCCTCTCATTCGGGAACTCAACGCAATGGAGACCATTGCTTCCTAAGGAGGGAGGATTGATTCAAGTGGATATCGGTGGCCACCCACCTTTTCCAACTAACTCAAAATGGTTTTCTGGCAATTTTGGCAATTTACTATTTTTAGCAGGTTTTAACTTCTGGGGCCATTTTGAGGGTCTAAATGAAGGTTTTTTTGAGATCTAGATTCTCAATGATAGCCAAAATAATTATTAATCCCCCAAAATGAATCTCCTCGATGATACCTTTCCACCGAGCTATCATATGCCTAAAACGAAGATCGTATGCAAAAGTTACGACACCGGGAAGTTGATGTACTAACTTACCCAAACGGGGCCCACATGACTTTTAGCACTTCATCTCCTAGGGTTAGGTTTTTGTATTTATAGGACTTTTGGCATTCCTATTTTCTATAAAAATAACTCTAGAGCCTCATTGTAATCATATTTTTGCGAATGCGAGTAGCCGTCACATCTCTTCTCAGAGATAAACTGCCACCATTCTAGCAAGTCCTTCACTCTGTATTTTTACAGTTTCTGTACATTTCTTTCATTAATAGAAATCATATATTACTGTATCTCTGTGTTTATGGTTGCATCTCTGATATATTTCTGTTATATTACTAGATATACGTGATATCTCTGTGCATTTCTTTATTATATCTCCGCTCTCATTTTGTGCCGAAAATAATCTGGATCAGTGGTATCATAGTAGGCTGCTCTTGATCATTTTTTTCAGTGCATGTCCCCGATGAGGTCCGAGTATAGAAATTTGGGTCTCAAGCTTGTCTCTCTTGATGAAAATCTCTCTCTCACACCCAAGAAACCCTCAATGGCAGAAGAAAATAAAATCGACGGAGCAGACGATCCTATCAATCTGTTGCTTGAGAAAGCTCTCACGCGAAAGAGGGATGAAATGATGGAGAATTTTTCCCACATCCTTAAACACCTGCCAATATCATCAGGTGCATCTTCATCAAGTAGACACTTTGGAGGCACCTCACCTTTCAAGGTACAAGTTAATTTTGATATTCCTGTATTTGAAGGATATATAGATGCAGAAGCCCTAGAAAAATGGTCAACTCTGGTAGAAGGTTATTTATCTGTTCACAATTTTTTCGACAAAGAAAAGATCACCTTCTCACTCCTTAAATATCTCCCTCATGTCAAACATTGGTGGGAAACTTACTGGGAGCAAATATCCACAAAGGAGTCTGGAATATATGGGGCCGATCCCACTTGGAATTTTTTTATGGATGCGGTGAAGTAAGAGTATTACCCTGTTGGCAACGATGAAGTCCAGTACATGAGATGGACCACACTGTGGCAAGAGAGGGACCAAGCAGTTTTGGAGTTCACTAATGCATTCCATACCTTGCGCACCAAGTTGGGTATCAAAGACTCCGAGTGACATTTGGTTCTAAAATATTGTGGGGCTCTACATAGATACATCCAGGCTGAAATGGATTTTCTGGACATCTCATTACTCGGTGCTGCTTATCGATATGCTGTTAAAATTGAGAAGAAATATAAGAACCAGAAAAAATGGGAATTTGGTCTACAAATCCACAAGAACCAAAGTATGAAAAAGACGGCCCTAACAAACAGTGTCCCGAAAACCAGTCCAAGACACAGGAAAAGAAGGGTCACGGGAAGACAAAGAAGGACACCTGAAAATGGTGTGATTTCCATAAAATCCCCTGGCACAACACCGATGAATGTTGCTCAAAACAGTCATTGGTGGCCGAGATCAAAGACAAGGACCTGAACCCTGATTCATAATCTGATTCTGAAAATACTGGTAAAGGACAGATCATTGACATAGAACCCACTTCTATTGTCGCGACTGCAACAATTCAACCAGAAGGACCAACAGTTCTTGAAGAGGGGGAGCACCTTTTTCATTCACAGATGTGGGTGAAGGGGACTGCAAATCATTTTATTGTTGATAGAGGAAGCTAGAAGAACCTCATCTCAGCAGAGGTCGTCAAACAGTTGGGATTGTCGACAACACCACATCTACAACCATACAACATTGGGTGGCTTCGTCAAGGATGAGATCTTCATGTCAACCAGAAATGTCGATTGTCATACGACATCCAACCCTTTAAGGATGAGGTATTATGTGATGTTGCTCCATTGGATGTCTGTGATGTTCTCTTGGGCCAGCCATATATGTGGAAGCACCATGCTATTTATGAGTCTCGACCCCATAGGGTCATTTTTACTTTGGGGGGTCATCTCTACAGAATACAAGAGATAGTTCCAACTATTGTTTCACCTAAAACGTGTTGCAAGGTAGTATCTAATACTGCAAAATTCAGCTTCTTCACAATCTATTCAAAAGGGGAACAGAAGGACATTGCAACCACTACAGTCTCGCCCCTTGCACCTTTTATCCAGCAGAATCAGGTCGACAAGGTTGCAGCAAAGCACAAATATTTCTTCTGTACACCTTCCTCTCGTGAAGCTTGACTTGTTGAACAACCTCAACTTCAATAGGTTCATGACAGACTTCCACAAACTAAGTAGCGCGACGTCTCCAACAATACAAGCAGCTCACCCAGATGCAGATCCAACAAACGCTTTTCCCTCTCCCCCGGTAACTCAACGCAATGGAGACAATTTCTTTCTAAGGAGGGAGGATTGATCCAAGTGGATATCGGTGGCCACCCAACTTTTTCGACTGGCTCAGAATATATTTCTGACAATTTTGGCAATTTACTATTTTTAGCAGGTGTTAACTTTCGAGGCCATTTTGAGGGCCTAAATCAAGGTTTTTTTGAGATCAAGGTTCTCATTTATATCCAAAGGAATTATTGATCTTCCAAAATTAATCTCCTCGATGATACCTTTCCAACGAGCTATCATACGCCTAAAACAGAGATCGTATGCAAAAGTTACGACCACGGGAAGTTGATGTAATAACTTACCCAAACAGGGCCCACATGACTTTTGGCGCTTCATCTCCTAGGGTTAGGTTTTTGGATGTATAGGACTTTTGGCATTCCTATTTATTGTAAAAATGCCTCTAGAGCCTCATTTTAATCATCTTCTTGTGAATGCGAGTAGTCTTCACATCTCTTCTCAGAGATAAACATCCACCATTCTAGCGTCTCTTTCACTCTGTATTTTTATAGTCTCTGTACATTTCTTTCATTAATAGAAATCGTGTATTACTGTATCTCTGTGTTTATGGTTGCATCTATGATATATTTCTTTATATTACTAGATATACTCTATATCTCTGTGCATTTATTTATTATATCTCCGCTCTCATTTCTTGTCGAAAATAATCTGAATCAGTGGTATCAGAGCAGGCTTCTCTTGATCGTTTTCTTCAGTGCATGTCCCCAACGCGGTTCGAGTATAGAAAGTTGGGTCTCTAGCTTGTCTCTCTTGAATACAATCACTCTCCCACACCCAAGAAACCCTCAATGGTGGAAGTAAATAAAATTGACGGAGCAGACGATCCTATCAATCTGTTGCTTGAGCAAGCTCTCACGCGACAGAGGGACAAAATGATGGAGAATTTTTCCCACATACTTAAACACCTGCCGATATCATCAGGTGCATCTTCATCAAGCAACCACTTTGGAGGCACCTCAACTTTCAAGGTACAAGTTAATTTTGATATTCCTATATTTGAAGGACAGATAGATGCAAAAGCCCTAGAAAAATGGTTAACTCTGCTAGAAGGTTATTTCTCTGTTCACAATTTTTTTGACAAAGAAAATATCACCTTTGCACTCCTTAAAGCTCTCCTTCATGTCAAACATTGGTGGGAGACTTACTGGGAGAAAAGTTCCATAGATGAGTTTGAATATATGGGGCCGATCCCACTTGGGATTTTTTTATGGATGCGGTAAAGGAACAATATTACCCTGTTGGCAACTACGAAGACCAGTACATGAGATGGACCACACTGCGGCAAGAGAGGGGCCAAGCCGTTCTGAAGTTCACTAATTCCTTCCATACCTTGTGCACCAAGTTGGGTATCAAAGACTCCGAGTGACATTTTGTTCTGAAATACCGTGGGGCTCTACACAGATACATCCAGACTGAAATGGATTTTCTGGACATCTCATCACTCGGTGTTGCTTATCAATATGCTGTAAAACTTGAACATAAATTTAAGTACCAGAACAAATGGGAATTCGGGTTTGCAAATCCGCAACAACCAAAGTATGACAAAGACGACCCTAACAAATAGTCTCCCAAAAACCAGTCCAGGACACAAGAAAAGAAGGGTCACGGGAAGACAAAGAAGGACACCGAAAAATGGTGTGATTTCCACAAAATCCCTTGGAACAACATCGATGAATGTCGCTCAAAATAGTCATTGGTGGCTGAGATCAAAGACAAGGAGTTAAACCCTAATTCAGAATATGATTCTGAAAATATTGGTAAAGGATAGATCATTGACGCAGACCCCACTGCTATTGTCGCAACTACAACAATTCAACTAGAAGAACCAACATATCCTGAAGAGGGGGAGAGACGTTTTCATTCACAGATGTGGGTGAAGGGGACCCCTCTGCATTTTATTGTTGATAAAGGAAGCTAGAAGAACCTCATCTCAACAGAGGTCGTCAAGAAGTTGGGATTTTTGACAACACCACACCCACAACCATACAACATTGGGTGGCTTCACCAAGGACGATATCTTCGTGTCAGTGAGCAATGTCAATTGTCATACGGCATCCAACCCTTCAAGGATGAGGTATTATGTGATGTTTCCCCACTGGATGTCTGTGATGTACTCTTGGGCCAACCATATATGTGGAAACACCATGCTATTTATGAGTCTCGACCCCATAGTGTCATTGTTACTTTGGGGGGTCATCTCTACAGAATACCAGAGGTAGTTCCAACTATTGTTTCACCTAAAAAGTGTCACAAGGTATTATCTCATACTGCAAAATTCAACTTCTTCACAATGTTCAAAAGGGGAACAAAAGGACATTTCAACCACTACAGTCTCACCCCCTGCACCTTCTATCCAACAGAAGCAGGTCAAAAAGGTTGCAACAAAGCACAAATATTCCTTCTGCACACCTTCCTCTCATGTAGCTTGACTTGTTGAACAACCTCAACTTCAACAGGTTCATGACCGACTTCCACAAACTAAGCAGCGCAACGTCTCAAGCAATACAAGCAGCTCACCCAGATGCAAATCCAACAAACACTTTTCCCTCTCCCCCGGGAAATCAACAAAATGGATACCATTTCTTCCTAAGGAGGGATGATTGATCCAAGTGGATATCGGTGGCCACCCACCTTTTCTGACTAGCTCAAAACAATTTTCTGGCAATTTTGGCAATTTACTATTTTTAGCAGGTTTTAACTTCCGGGGCCATTTTGAGGACCTAAAAGATTTTTTTTTTTAGATAGAGGTTCTTAATGATTTTCAAAGGCATCATTGAGCCCCCAAAATGAATCTCCTCGACGAAAAATTTCCAACGAGCTATCATACACCTAAAACAGAGATCATATGCAAAAGTTATGACCCCGAGAAGTTGATGTACTAACTTACCCAAACGGGGCCCACATGAATTTTGGCGCTTCATCTCCTAGAATTAGGTTTTAGGATGTCTAGGACTTTTGGCATTCCTTTTTATTTTAAAAATGCCTCTAGAGCCTATTTTAATCATCTTCTTGCGAATGTGAGTAACCGTCACATCTCTTCTCAGAGATAAACTGCCACCATTCTAGCGAGTCTTTCACTCTGTATTTTTGCAATCTCTATACATTTATTTCATTTATAGAAATCATGTATTACTGTATCTATGTGTTTATGGTTTCATATATGATATATTTCTGCTATATTATTGGATATACGCGATATCTCTATGCATTTCTTTATTATATCTCTGATCTCATTTCGTGCCGAAAATAATTTGGATTAGTGGTATCAGAGCAGGCTCCTCTTGATCATTTTTTTCGATGCATGTCCCCGACGAGATTTGAGTATAGCAAGTTGGGTCTCGATCTTGTCTCTTTTCAAGACAATTTCTCTCGCACACCCAAGAAACCCTCAATGGTGGAAGAAAATAAAATTGACGGAGCAGACGATCCTATCAATTTGTTGCTTGAGCAAGCTCTCACATGACAGAGGGACGAAATGATGAAGAATTTTTCCCACATCCTTAAATTCCTGTCGATATCATCAGGTGCATCTTCATCAAGCAACCACTTTGGAGGCACATTGCCTTTCAAGGTACAATTTAATTTTGACATTCCTGTATTTGAAGGATAGATAGATGCAGAAGCCCTAGAAAAATGGTTAACTCTGCTAGAAGGTTATTTCTCTGTTAGCAATTTTTCTGAAAAAGAAAAGATCACCTTCGCACTCCTTAAATATCTCCCTCATGTCAAACATTGGTGGGAAACTTACTGGGAGCAAAGTTCCACAGAGGAGTCTGGAATATATGGGGTCGATCCCACTTGGGATTTTTTTATGGATGTGGTAAAGGAACAATATTACCCTATTGGCAACTACGAATACTAGTACATGAGATGGACCACACTGCGGCAAGAGAGGGGCCAAGAAGTTCTAGAGTTCACTAATGCCTTCCATACCTTGTGCACGAAGTTGGGTATCAAAGACTCCGAGCGACATTTGGTTCTGAAATACCGTCAGGCTCTACACATATACATCCAGACTGAAATGGATTTTCTGGACATCTCATTACTCGGTGCTGCTTATTGATATGCTGTTAAAATTGAGCAGAAATTTAAGCACCAGAACAAATGGGAATTCGGGTCTGCAAATCCACAACAACCAAAGTACGAAAAAGACAGCCCTAACAAACAGTCTCCCAAAAACCAGTCCAAGACACAGGAAAAGAAGGATCACAGGAAGACAAAGAAGGACACCGAAAAATGGTGTGATTTCCACAAAAGGTCCTGGCACAAAACTGATGAGTGTCACTCAAAACATTCATTGGTGGTCGAGATCAAAGACAAGGAGATGAACCCTGATTCAGAATTCGATTGTAAAAATACTAGTAAAGGACAGATCATTGACGCAGACCCCACTACTATTCTCGTGATCGCAACAATTCAACTAGAAGAACCAACATATCCTAAAGAGGGGGAGCGCCTTTTTCATTCATGGATGTGGGTGAAGGGGACCCTGCTGCATTTTATTGTTGATAGAGAAAGCCAAAAGAACCTCATTCAGCAGAGGTCGTCAAACAGTTGGGATTGTTGGCAACACCACACCCACAACCATACAACATTGGATGGCTTCGCCAAGGACTAGATCTTCGTGTCATCCAACAATGTCGATTGTCATACGGCATCCAACCCTTCAAGGATGAGGTATTATGTGATGTTTCCCCACTGTATGTCTGTGATGTTCTCTTGGGCCAGCCATATATGTGGAAGCACCATGCTATTTATGAGTCTTGACCCCGTAGTGTCATTGTTACTTTGGGGGGTAATCTCTACAAAATACCAGAGGTAGTTCCAACTATTTTTTCACCTAAAAAGTGTCACAAGGTAGTATCTCATATTGCAAAATTCAGCTTCTTAACAATCTGTTCAAAAGGGGAACAAAAGGACATTGCAACGACTACAGTCTCGCCCCCTGCACCTTCTATCCAACATAAGCAGGTCGACAAGGTTGTAGCAAAGCAAAAAGATTTCATCTGCACACCTTCCTCTTATGTAGCTTGACTTGTTGAACAACCTCAACTTCAACAGGTTCATGACAGACTTCCACAAACTAAGCAGCGCGACGTCTCCAACAATACAGGCAGCTCACCCAGATGTAGATCCAGCTAATGATTTTCCCTCTCCCCCGGGAACTCAACGCAATGGAGACCATTTCTTCCTAAGGAGGGAGGATTGATCCAAGTGGATATCAGTGGCCACCCACCTTTTCCGACTGGCTCAAAACAGTTTTCTGGCAATTTTGGCAATTTACTATTTTTAGCAGGTTTTAACTTCCGGGGACATTTTGAGGGCCTAAATGAAGG
>ML783307.1:137980-157001 GCA_009831015.1 Picea engelmannii | reverse complement strand
AAACAGAATTTGAGATGTCCATGATAGGAGAACTGTCATATTTTCTTGGCTTACAAGTAAAACAGAGTTCTGCAGGAATTTTTATATCTCAAGAAAAATACTTGAAAGAGATGTTGAAGAAATTTCAAATGGAGGACTCCTCTTCTATTAGTACACCCATGGTGGTTGGTTGCAATCTCAGTAAAGATGACATTTCACTCGATGTTGATCAAAGGACATATCAATCAATGATAGGTAGTCTTCTATACATCACAACATCTCGTCCTAATATAATGCAAGTTGTTGGAATGGTAGGTCATTATCAGTCTACTCCTAAACAAAGTCATTTGGTAGCTGTCAAAAGGATATTCAAATACTTGAAGGGAACAATGACTTATGGTCTGTGGTATCCCAGAAATCAGAATTTTCAGTTAACTTCTTATTCAGGTGCAGATTGGGTAAATTGTGTAGATGAAAGAAAGAGCACCTGTGGAGGTGCCTTCTTCCTGGGAGACTCATTGGTAGCATGGATTATTAATAAACAAGGGTCTATTTCCTTATCAACTATAGAAGCAGAGTACATTGCTGCTGATACTTGTTGTACTCAGATCTTGTGGATGATTCAACGTCTTTAAGATTTGAAGGTAAACTATACTGATCTGATTACAATTCATTGTGATATCACTAGTGCCATTAGTGTCTCCAAGAATCCTGTTCTTCATTCCAAGACTAAGCATATCCCAATAAAATACCATTTTCTCAGAGAACAAGTCACAAAAAAAGTTGTTCAGTTTAATTATATCCCTTCCACATAACAGACAACAGACATCTTTACTAAACCCCTAGCCAAGACACCATTTGATTATCTCCGACAGAAGCTGGGTGTCATCCCATATGACATCTAATAAAGTTCATCCTGTTAGGGGGAGTTTTGTACTGTAATAGCTCAGGGGGAGCATGTTCTCTTTGACATTGATGTCAAAGGGGGAGAAAAGAATCTGGGTACCTTTTTTGCCATCAATGCCAAAGGGGGAGATTGTTGGCATGTTCTATAGGTAGTGTATGATTTCCATTGATGGAAAGTACAACAACGATGATGGCTTGAGTACAGGAAGAATGTAACAAATGGGCACCAGAAGTATTTTGGGAAGACGCTGCAGAGAAATCTCAATAAGATCATAATAGATAGTGCAAAGGATGGTTGGCATGCTTTATAGGCAGTATGTTCTTGTCACTGATGGAAAGATCAGAGTATGCATCGAAGGAAAAACAAGGACAAAGTAAGCTTAGGAGGAATTAGCGCAGAGTTGAACGCAGTGCCTAAGATCGGGAGGAGAAGCGTGAGTGATCATTGGATCCCATTTAAATTACCGAAAGAAGGAGGACTATCAGATCTGATTGTAGACAAGAAGAACGAACAAAAGAGGGGGACAGATCTCAGGCGTCATATCTGAGCATAAGTTTCGACCATCGTTGGATCAGGGAGAACCTGCACGTTCATTAAAGTGCAAGGAGACGCGGGTATACAAAATCTTGAAAGAAGGAGGACCATCCATCTACGGGTAGGACGCGTGGACACAGATCAACATTTCGCTAACTGGAAAGTCAAAGGTATGAAATTCTCCAACCTTTCACCTCTCGAACTCGCGATATGCGAAATTGCGAAATAATCTCAACCGTTAGATCGATGCCAAATATGGACCGTTGATCAGGCACAACGAAGGCTCCTGGAGTTGCGAAGTCTCGATAAAATATTGACCGTTGATCCAAGAGGGATGCATGGCAAAATATCAGAGCATGTCAAAGACTCCATTTCGGGGTTTAGTGAATCGCGACTTGGAGAGGCAAGAAACAATACCACAGGAATGTCGAAATCGCGAAATGCGAAATCGCAAAATGATCTGAGCCGTCAGATCAAGGGTTTATTGGGACCATTTATCCCACGCCATTTCGGGGTTTCACGAATCGAGACTTAGAGAGGCAAGAAACAATACCACAGGAATGTCGAAATCGCGAAATGTGAAATCGTGAAATGATCAGAGCCATCAGATCAAGGGTTGATTGGGACTGTTGATCCCACGCCATTTCGAGGTTTTGCGAATCACGACTTGGAGAGGCAAGAAACAATACCACAGGAATGTCAAAATCTTGAAATGAAAAATTACAAAATGATCTGAGCCATCGGATCAAGGGTTGATTAGGACCGTTGATCCCATGCCATTTCAGAGTTTCGCGGATTGGTAGTTGGAAGCATCAAGAACATTCACCACAGGAATGCCGAAATTGTGACTTGCATAATCGTGATATGATCTGAGCCATTAAATCAAGATCAGATCTGGACCGTCGAATCATAGAACAAGTGGCAAGTGATTGGAATTTTGCTGACTTGGAGTCAACGGAGCATGGTGTGGAAACTCGTGAGATGCAAGATCGCGATAAGATCTGGGCCATCGGATCTATGGAGATTTCAACCATTGATCAGACTTGATGAAGTTTATAAACTCGTGAAATATGAAGCACCTTTTGGCATAGCCTGTGGTCACTTCCAGTGGTCACAAGAAGGGAAGGAGTTAGAAAAGCTCCATTTCGGGGTTTCGGGGATCACAACTTGGAGAGTCGAGATGCCTCATCTCCAGATTCACGAAATGCGAAATCTCGAAAGCGATTTATGGATAAGCGCGTGGTCACATCCATTGGGCACATTGATGGAAGATGGAGGAAGAAGCTAGAGGTGCTAAGCTCCATCTAGGAGTCTCGACGTTCGCGATGTTGAGTATCGAAATCTTCACCACAGGAATGTCGAAATGTCGAAATGCGAAATGGAGAAATAAATGCAAGACCCTACAGATTCAATCCAACGGTGCAGGTGAATTTGAACATGATCGGAGGACTATTGTTGCACTTCACAGTTAATTAATCAGTTACAATTCAGTTAGCAAAACTGATTCATGATTCTTGATCGGTTGGCGATTCAGTCACCAAGGCGTTTTTCCTAAGAAGATTCGAGGTGTAACTGAAGGGGGATTTGGGCATAAAAGGAAGACACAGAGACTGTGCGTGGTTGGTTTCTCTATATGAAAACAAAAAATGAGTTGAACTGTAAGAAAGTGAAGGTGACAATATGCGCAGTGTGAGATAAAACTCAAAGATGAGTAACAAATGATGAATAGAAAGAAGCAAGAGAAGAATTGCAGAACAAGATTGAAGCAGACCAGAATTGCAAATAGAGGAAGAGAAGAATTGCAGAACAATTAGAAGCAGACCAGATTTACAAAATAGAGAAGAAGTTCTAAGAATCGATGTATCTGTCTTGTTGGTTATTCAATCATTCATTTATATTCTAGGGTCATTGGGAGTTGCTAGGGAGGACTGTTGTCCTCAGAGGTTCAAGTGGGTGCCTGAACATAGGGAGTTGCAGCTTCCTTCTAGTTGTAGCCAGAGAAACCAGCGTGGCAGGGTGGTGAAAGGGAGAACAAGTGTTCTCTGTTATACAGGTTGGATCTTGTGTAACTGGAAGTTGGTGCTTCCATCCAGTTGGTGCTGGAACATTAGCAGAGTTGGTGCTTCCTTCTAGTGGGTGCTAGAGAAACAAGAGAGTCAGTGCTCTCAAACAAGTTGAAGCTTGTAAAACAGAGGTAGCAGCCTCACATTGAGTTGGTGCTCAATTATAGATGATGTACAAAAGTTAAAAGACTGCCTATTATTTCAAAGAAGAAGAGGTTTTCTCCCTTTATGGGTTTCCTCGTGAAAATATGTCTCTGTGTATATCTTATGTGTGACTGATGCTCATTATTTTTATTGTTGTCCATATGCTGTATAATGTTGATGATCACTTGAAGAAATATTAAGAATGTATTAATAGACTTAAAATTGTTTAAGCACAATAACAACTGATTCACCCCCCCTCTCATTTGTCTTAGTAATTTCAACAATTTCAAGAGATGAAAAATAGGAAGCATTGTCAAATACTAGGCATTCAGGAATACTGAAATGAATGATAATATTTGAATTCAGGAAGGATATTACCTGACTGGTGTTTACAACTTTTAATGGGGTAGCCTCATACCATCTGGTGAAATAATATGTGGTTGTTATGATGCATTTATGTTTCTACGAGGATGTCGGATTGATTGGACCTATAATATCCAGGCCCCACTGCTGAAAAGGGGAGTCTACCGAAACTGGTTGTAGTGGGAATGCTAGTTTATGTATTCGTCCAGATGCCTTTTGACAAATTACACACTTGTGGCATAAGGCATGAGCGTATTTGAAAAGGGTAGGCCAGTAATAACCTACTCTTAATACTTTGTGGGCGGTGGTGTCTCCACCAAAATGCCCACCAGCTTCCCCTGCATGTAACTCCAATAAGACTTTTTTTTATTCATCTTTTTCAAGACAACGCATAAGTATTCCATCAAAATTTTGGCAAAACAAAATACCGTTAATCAGTTGAAAAGAAGCAGATTTTAATCTTATTGCTCTCCTTTTTTGGGGGTCAAGGTGACGGGGATATGATCCGTGAGTAAGACAAAATTTGATGTCGTCATACCAGGGACTAGTAAGGTTTTGTGCATAGCAGATTTGATTTTGATAGTGTTGATCTGGTATTAACATATCAATTTCATTTTTCTTTCCTATAGCTGAATCAACCACCAACTTACATAAACCTTGGCCTCTAACAATTTGTGTTGGGGTGATTTCTATGTCATATTCTTGTAAGGATGTGACCCAGTTTGCCCTTTTTTCACCTAGTTCTTTCTGTGTTAACAAATTTTTGACAGCAGGGTAAGGGATAATGATTTTCGTCCTAGATTTCAGCAGATAAGATCGAAAGTGTTTTACCGCTTTAAAAATAGCATAAGCTTGTTGATCTACTGTTGGGTAATGAAGTTATGCTCCCTTTAAGGATGATCTCATAAAGGCAATTGGGACTTCGTTGCTTTCATCATTCTTTTGAGTTAGGAAAGTAGCATAAGACCGATCAGAGGCAAACATGTAGAGGGTGAAGTCTTGCGAAAAATCAGGGCTCATTAGAGAAGGAGCATCTACTATAGCCTTTTTTATTGAATCAAAAGCCTAACTTTCTAAAGGTCCCCAATGGTATTGTACATCCTTTTTTATTAAATTTTGTAATGGTCTCACCATTTCTAAAAAGCTGGGGACGAATCTCCTAACAAATTTTATCTGTCCTAAGAAAGATTGCATGGAATTTTTTGATGAGGGAGGGGGAAGTTTCGAAATGACTTGGGTCCTTTTAGGGTCGATAATCATCCCTTTATTTGATACAATGAATCCAAGAACCTTACCTTGTTCTACTGCGAAGACAGATTTTTTAGGATTTAAAGAAATGTCGTACTTATGACATCGCTGTAGAACAGATCTTAAATGAGCTAGATGATCTCCTTTATTTTTTGAGAAGACAGTGACTTCATCTAGGTAAACTACTATAGATTGATTGATTAAGCCGCGGAAAGCGATATCCATCGCTCTCTGAAAAGTGGCACTGATGTTTATGAGTCCAAAGGGCATCTTTTTATAAGTGTAGGTGCCCCATGGGGTACGGAAAGTAGTTTTGAGCTGGTCTGGGGGAGACATAAGGACTTGGTTATACCCTGAAAAACCATCCAACAAGGATAATCTTTCAGAACTAGATACCTGTTGAAGGATAGTTGGGAGGGACAGGGTAGTTGTCTTTATCAGACACTCAGTTGAGATTTCGAAAATCAACACATAGTCGGATTTCACCACTCTTCTTCCTCACAGGGACAAGATTAGAGACCCATTGTGTATGCCTTACTGGGAATATTATTTTAGCATTTAGGAGTTTGTTTAATTCCTTCTTGATTGTTGGTTCGAGTTTTTGGTGCATCTTTCTTAACTTTTGTTGAAAAGGTTGGGTCTGGGGTTTCATGGGAATAATGTGTTGTATGATGTTAGGATCAAAGGTTTTTAGGTCGTCGTATGTCCAGGAAAAGACATATTTGAATTCCTTAAACAACTTAATAAATTCTACCTTTTCTTTCTCAGAACATCCCAACCCCAAATTGATGCACTATGGGTTGTCTTTAGTTCCCAAATTTACTTTTTCATGTGTCAAGGAAGAACTATTTGTTTTACAATTCACTGATTTTTTGAACTTATCATGAAGATCATAAAAATTTTCTAATCTAACCACATATTTCAGGATAGAGTTTACCATGTCCGATGCAGACTCCGGGGATCTTGGATCTGGTATTACCATAAAATCGCGAAGGTTTTCGTCGTGGGTACCTTCGTCGATCACTGTACCCTAGAAAGTCTCTTCCATGTGGAGAAAAATGATGATTTGTTGATCGTCATCGAAGACTCTCCAATTTGTGATGTTGTCTGGGATAGATGGTCTGAACAACAATTCGACAGAAAACGCATTTGGAGATAGGCCCTCTATAGGAAAAATTATTGAGGCCACATTAGCTAACAAATCAGCCTCAACATTATTCAATCTAGGAATAGAATTTATGTTAAACACAGAAAACTTGTTCATCAAATTCCATACCTCAATCTGATAGCTTTTAAGGTGTGGAGATAAACAGTGGATAGAATTTTTTACCTGTCTAACCACAATTTCTGAATCACCAAAGACAGTGAAATTCTGAATGTTCAAATCTAGTGCTTTTCTGAGACCTTGCAGGAGTGCCTCGTATTCGGCCATGTTGTTTGTGCATTCAAATTCTAAATAGCAAGCAATCAAAGTCTTATTACCTGCTGGATCAATGAGCATGCACCCTACACCAACTCCTTCCTTAGATTTTGACCCATTGAAGTAAAGAGACCATATTTGATTTTCGCCATGTTCATGTGGGCACTGAGAGAAGGTTGTCGACTGTGTGCATGTCATAATTTCGAATTGTTGTTCTGGGTCAGTAATGGTAGAGGTTTTAGCCATGAAATTGCCGAAAAAAGTGTCCATCCCCTGTATTTCAGGTGAATTTGCGGAAGCAGTGAATGGTTCATTAGGATCATTTAAATCGGTTACCATGAACTTAAGATAATGCTCACGATTTACCTTGATCCTGTTAGGTTTTCCATTCTTGGGCAGCCACAAGTGAGACCAATCCGTTGC
This sequence comes from Picea engelmannii, assembly GCA_009831015.1. Lineage (NCBI taxonomy): Eukaryota > Viridiplantae > Streptophyta > Pinopsida > Pinales > Pinaceae > Picea > Picea engelmannii. The sequence goes on along the minus strand of ML783307.1, from coordinate 149,920 downwards.
AAAATAGCCATGTAATTGTTCTGACCAATCTCTACTTAAAAACAAACCATATACTTTTGGGATATCTACGACAATGATATCAATCACTTGATGGACTTTAGGATTAGATGATAATCTGATAAGCACATTCTTTAATTCTCCTATCACTTTAACACTAGTTCGATCAAGATGAATAATTTTCAGGCTGGACGGTTAAACTTCGGCATTAATTTTTTGACAGACAGACCAAGGCATTACGTTTGATGATGCACCTGAATCTACCATATAGTTATGTACATTCCTATTGAAAATTTCAAAAGTCAACAAAAAGGGAGGGACATTTCTGTGAGTATTAACAAAAGAAGTTTGTTGTTTTTTAATCGCAGCCCCTGAAACTAGTTTATCTACATTTGTCACACTTTTTACAGCAAGTTCTCTTTTATCAGAAGGCTCTGATGTCATTTTGGCAAAGACCTTTTGAGGATTTTTGGGGCTATTTTCAGAAACCTTGTTGCTGTTCGAATTTCTGTTTTTGTTGTTTTCTGCAATATTCTGCAGCATCTTTTGCAGAAGAAAAGGGAATTTTAATAATTCTTAAACAGAAATGTTAGCCCTCAGTTTTTTTAGATCCTCAATCAAATCATAATCTAAACTTGGGTTTGCTAAATTATGTTTAGTCTCAATTGATTTAGACTATTTTGGAGGTACATTAGTTACAATTTCAAAAGAAGACTTATTTGTTGTCTTGCTCCTGGTATTGTAAGGATGCACTGTTTCGAAATTAGCTTGAAAAATGCTATCGGAAAAATGTCTGAAAATGTTTGGGGAGGATTCGTCTTCTTCTACTATCTCTTTTTTAGCTACTTCTTCAGGAATCTTGGGAGGAATCGAGTTATCATGTGCTTCTAGAATCGTTTGAATAGCAAATTGTAAGCTTTCTAGATTTAGGCCTTCAGAATTTGAGTTAGGTCGGTTTGTGGGAAAAGGCTTCCTAAAAGGGGGTTTGTAAGGCCCTTTGCTCGAAGAAGCTTCTTCAGCTGACCTTTTCAAATCTATAACTTGATTAGACAACTTATGAATGACCTTCTGTAATTTTTCTAGATCCGAACTATCTGGTTGAGTTTTGTTTTGGGGGGGTCTAGGAAGAATTTCGATTTTCTTCTTGGAGGATGAACTAGTCTCTACCTCGTTACAAGTATTGTCTTTTAGGCTAAGAATATCTTTCTCAATTTGACTCACCTCTTCGAAGGCTTCTAACAATGTGGCTTTCTTGGACCTTTTTACCCAAATGGCTATGTTCTGTTGTAAGGCTTTCGTGTAGTATGCGACGATAATATTTTCGGCAAGCATCGAATCTGTGGGGATTTGGTTCTTTAATGTCAGGAACCTTTGACTAAAGTCTTTTATCTTTTCTTTGGGGTTCATATTTAAACTAGATATTTCCATGACTAGAACTTCAGGAGACTTATCATCTCCGAATTTCTCAAGGAAATAGGACTCAAATTTATCCCATGACACGATGGTGTGGGGTTGTTGGGCAAAGTACCAGGTAGTGGCATTGCCTACAAAGGTGTAGGGAAAAATCCTACATACTACATCTTCATGTTCGACACTATGGAGCCTAATGGCTAGCATAAATTTTTTGATATGATCCTCAGCAATCTGCTTGGAGTCTGAGTCAAATTTAGGGAGCCATTTCTTCGGGTGTTTAGGTAAAGGATGTTGGGGCCCAGGTATGGCCACTGCATCTTGGTCGATCCAAGGTCTGGCAAGATTGTTCAGATTGGCCATAGGTGTGGGTGGTGTCGAAGGCTGAGATGAGGAACTTCCTTCGTCTGAGGATTCTTCTCTAGAAGAAGAAGGAGATGACGGGGGTGGTGATGGTGGAATACCAGATCCTCCTGCTACAGGAGTGAGGATATGATCTGGATCCGTAGGATTTGAGGTAAGATCAGTACCTCCAAGTTTCTCCCTGATATCAAAGAAGTCTAATGGTTGGCTCAAAGGCCGACCTGGTTGTCTGATACGAGCCAAGGCACTGTGCGTTTTTATGAGGGATTGACGAACAATTTCTTGTATGTCGCCCCCTAGGGGGTTTGGAGTTACTGGTTCAACGGTGATCCGAGTATTTTCATTTGATGTGGTTGTTGTTTGAGGGACAATGTTGTCGTCTGAATGACTTCTGGTTTCTATAGGTGAATGGGTAGGTGTGGGAGGACTCTTGCGACCTCCTTGTGCCATTAATAGTATTCAGGCCCTCCTTCTAGCGCCATTTGCTGACGGGTGAAATTGATCGCTCATCAACTGGAAGAGTGAATACGGTCCAGGTTTGTCTAAGTAACCCAAGCCGTTTGGTTTAATTCACTTCAACGGGTTTAGCGGCTCCATTGGCCGATCTAAGTTCTAAAGAAAGTGAAAAAATAAGTAACGGAAATACAATAACTTAATAAATAACAATCACTAAAATCTATATGTATATATATATATATATATATATATATATATATATATATATATATATATATAGTTTATTTAAATAATATATGTATAATAGTCTTATATACAGCCTGTACAAATCACGAGTTTTAATCTAAAATCTTAAAAATCGAATAAAAATTGGTTCCTTTAACAACAGTAATAAAGAAAGTGAAAATACTATTTGATTTTTGAGTTTGTTTTCTTGGATGTTACATTCATGAAATCAAATATTAAACTATTTAATTGAACAGAAAATTATAGATAATGGAAATCATACTATATATATATATATATATATATATATATATATATATATATATATAACTTCCAAAATAAACAAACAAACGAAATAAAATAATAGACTAACCTATTAACGTATCCAATGTCTGTTCAATAGAGAATATCTAGCCACCTTATCTGGGAAGTAAACCTGCAACAGATCTTAAGATTGTTTCGAACAAATGCAAAATGAATACGCTGAATATTGAGTTATGATAACAAAACATATAATGAATACAGTCACAGTGATCTATATGATTTGCAAGTAACTACGATGAGATAAATCTTCTTGTAAGAACTTGCATGTAAACATTCAACAGAAATTAGAGATAAATCTCCTAATTTAAATTGGATAGATGATCACTGTGTATTGTATCTGAAACATAAGATATGGATAGCATATAAAAATGAATCATATCAAGTTGCAATAAATCATGACGACGAAAACAATCACCATCTATTATCAAATCGAAATAAACATAACTTGAATCAAAACATCATATAGAAAAGCTAAAGCTGTAATGTGCATTCTATTCCATTCAAGTCTGTGATAAAACTCCCATACTCTTGCCCCAGGCCGAGATGATGCCATGTTTACAAAATGAAAGGTTTCTATAGGTCTCAGGAAACATAACTGTTTCATGTTCATGAGATCCAATTTGTTCCAAAAATAAAGGGGGATGCAACCTCCCTGATCTTACTAAATATCCAAAAACTAACAACAATCTATTTCAAAATATATAATAGATATGAATGGGAGATAAAAGTGCCTCATATCATTTTTGAAATCATGGGCTCCTGAATTATCTTGAAAGCAAAGAAAATAGGAATATCTCAGATATGTTTTCTGTCATCAATTTAGACAATTCGAATTTTCTTAACTAGCTACAGAATCTTGCGATTCTATAGCTAGTTATAATAGAAAATGAAATCTCATTTTATTGAATAAATAAATAGGCTAATCTAATAATAAAAATAGTTTATTCAATCAAACCAAATAATCTATATTAAGAATGACAGTAATCATGCTGTAAAAAAAAAAATCATACCTCTAATCAATAAATCAAATCGTATCATGAAACTTTGGAGTTAACGATGGTTGTAGTTGCTTCTATGTTTTTAAAAATCACATGACCTGTGGTTTTCGAATGCTTCTCCTTCCCTTGGAAGATAGATTCAAGCCTGTTGTTTTTGTTTGTTAAAACATCAACCTGGTCTTTTAACAACTTGACTCGTGACTATAGAAACGGGACATCAGTATAGTATCTGTCGATCCATGATTGGCAGACATCGCATTGTGACTGTGAGGTGTTTGCATCAGAATGAAAAAGATTATGGATCAGAGGACCCTCCATAGGAATAGCATATTTATTGCAGAGTTGGACACCAGGAAACTCTGGATTGTCTTTTAAACAAGGAGGCAGATTATTGACAAAGTTATAGGGTCGGTCAGGGTATAACGAATGACACAAGGTCTTCCTCTGCAAGGAATTTGTCAATTTTAGAATCTGAGCTTTCTTTAACCTCAATCATGTTGATCGCATCTGCACAAGAGTTTGTCTTATTTCGAAGACTTCGAGAAATTAGCCTTCTAGCTCTTTTGTTTTTGAAATTGACATCAACATTACTTTTAAACTTCTTTCCTGTAGGTTTCTTTACAGTTTTAATACAATCCTTTGGATGTGTAACCAGTTGACTATCCTGTTCAATGACTTTAGGGTAGATCGAGGGTTCACTGTTAGGGGAAGATTCACAAGCCTGGGGAGGTGGAAGAGATGTCGTTGGGTGGACAAGGTTTTCCTCAATGACAAGCTTATTTACTTCTCCCAATTCAGGGTTACCATAACCATTTCATGTAATAAACGAATCCCAACAGTCATTTTGTGACTCTAACTGATGGATGCGGATGATTTTAATCAGGCCATGATGAAAAAGACTTGAGTTTGACCTCTGTTTCTTAAATATTTTCCCCATTTTATATAGACTTTTGAGTAGGTAATATAGCATATTCAAAGGGAAACCCATAAAACTCATAAGCAGGCGTAAATGATATAAAAATACAGGTCCGAACCTTCCCTCACATGTAACAAATTGTTTCACCACAGTGAGTAAACCATGCCATCGAATTTTTAGGAATGAAATTGGCATACCTCTATCACAATTGGTTATTTTTCGCGATGTAAATAGCAGGGTCCAAGGGACTTCATCTACTTTCATGTTTTTAAACCATTTCTGACCAACTGCTGGAAATCCTATGGATTAACTCAGGAACTCCTCGGATACCTCCAATTGCACATCACCAACTTTTTCCCTACAACCATCAAAGGATAAGGTGAACTTTTGGGCAACCTGAAGATTAAAACCCTGAAACTTCTTGATGAAAACATGCAGCCATCTCTTTCCAAATCCTCCCTAGCATCGTCATATGAGAGCAGGGTTTGGATACCGTTTGGTTCAATCCTTACTACAGGGGCCATACTGGATGGGAGGGTAATCAAAGCACATCATACAGGTAGGGTTTGCAAAAAAGAAACAGAGCCATAACCCCGAGCTTAACAATACACGATGTAACGACGAGAAGGGTGCTTAAACCAAATGCATGCGAATAGGTTTGTGAAACTCGAGACCATCCTAAGAAGTAATGGAAATCTGTACATTGTATGCTACCTTGGTATCGAGTACAGGCTAGGACCAAAGTACTCAAAACGAACATAAGTGCGCGCATCATGTTTTGATAACAAAGTTGGGTAAGTAAAAAATTGAATAATCAAAAGTTTCATGAAATAAATGTGATCAAAAATCAAACCAAAATCAATACAAAAAATCGAATGGTGGGGATCTTTTATTCGTTAAAACTATCAATCTATTAGGCATGCTTGGAATTGAAAAGGTCAAAAACAAAAAGGACTAATATCTTCATGGCAAGGAATCAAAACTCCATAACAAATTAATTGAACAATTTATTTTTAATGAAATTTTAAAACAAAATGGTAATTACAATCGCAAGTTTTCATGCTTATAGTCATGAACACGAAAATGAATAGATGATAAGTAAAAAGAAACAATTTACAACTATCATTTAGGAAACTTCTCATGAAGAGTAATAAAATTTCAAGACCCTGTGTAGGCAGCTATGTAGATTATTTAATAAAATAACAATTATATTATTGCTACAAACAAGTCTCTGTACATTTCTTTCATTAATAAAAATCATGTATTACTGTATCTCTGTGTTTATGGTTGCATCTCTAATATATTTCTGTTATATTACTGGATATACGCGATATCTCTGTGCATTTATTTATTATATCTCCGCTCTCATTTCATGCCGAAAATAATCTGGATCAGTGGAACCAAAACAGGCTGCTCTTGATCGTTTTTTTCAATGCATGTCGCCGACGAGGTCCGAGTATAGAAAGTTGGGTCTAGAGCTTGTCTCTCTTGAATACAATCACTCTCGCACACCCAAGACACCCTCAATGGAAGAAGAAAAGAAAATTGACGGAGCAGACGATCCTATCAATCCGTTGCTTGAGCAAGCACTCACGTGACAGAGGGACGAAATGATGGAGAATTTTTCCCACATCCTTCAATGCCTGTCGATATTGTCAGGCACATCTTCATCAAGCAACCACTTTGGAGGCACCTCGCCTTTCAAGGTACAAGTTAATTTTGATATTCTTGTATTTGAAGGACAGATAGATGTAGAAGCCCTAGAAAAATGGTTAACTCTGCTAGAAGGTTATTTCTCTATTCACAATTTTTCCGACAAAGAAAAGATCACCTTCCCACTCCTTAAATATCTCCCTCATGTCAAACATTGGTGGGAAACTTACTGGGAGAAATGTTCCACAGAGGAGTCTGGAATATATCGGGTCGATCCCACTTGGTATTTTTTTATGGATGCGGTAAAGGAAGAGTATTACCCTATTGGCAACTATGAAGACCAGTACATGAGATGGACCACAATGCGGCAAGAGAGGGGCCAAGCAGTTCCAGAGTTCACTAATGCCTTCCATACATTGCGCACCAAGTTGGGTATCAAAGACTCCGAGCAACATTTGGTTCTGAAATAGTGTGGGGCTCTACACAGATACATCCAGACTGAAATGGATTTTCTGGACATCTCATGACTCGGTGCTGCTTATCGATATGCTGTTAAAATTGAGCAGAAATTTAAGCACTAGAACAAATAGGAATTCGCGTCTGCAAATCCACAACAACCAAAGTATGACAAAGACGGCCCTAACAAACAGTCTCCCGAAAACCAGTCCAACACATAGGAAAAGAAGGGTCACGGGAAGATAAAGAAGGACACTGGAAAATGGTGTGATTTCCACAAAAGCCCCTAGCACAACACCGATGAATGTCGCTCAAAATAGTCATTGGTGGTCGAGATCAAAGACAAGGAGACGAACCCTGATTCTGAATCTGATTCTGAAAATACTGGTAAAGGACAAATCATTGACACAGACCCCACTGCTATTGTTGCCACCGCAGAAATTCAACCAGAAGAACCAATAGATCCTGAAGAGGGGGAGCACATTTTTCATTCACAGATGTGGGTGAAGGGGAACCCACTGCATTTTATTGTTGATAGCAGAAGCCACAAGAACCTCATCTCAGCAGCGGTCATCAAACAGTTGGGATTGTCGACAACACCACACCCGCAGCCATACAACATTGGGTGGCTTTGCCAAGGACGAGATCTTCGTGTCAGTCAGCAATGTCGATTGTCATACGACATCTAGCCCTTCAAGGATGAGGTATTATGTGATGTTTCCCCACTCGATGTTTGTGATGTTCTCTTGGGCCAGTCATATATGTGGAAGCACCATGATATTTAAGAGTCTCGACCCCATAGTGTCATTGTTACTATGGGGGGTCATCTCTACAGAATACCATAGGTAGTTCCAACTATTGTTTCACCTAAAAAGTGTTGCAAGGTAGTATCTCATACTACAAAATTCAGCTTCTTCACAATCTGTTCAAAAGGGGAACAGAAGGACATTGCAACCACTACACTCTCGCCCCCTGCACCTTCTATCCAACAGAAGCAGGTCGACAAGTTTGAAGCAAAGAACAAACATTCCTTCTGCACACCTTCCTCTCATGTAGCTTGACTTGTTGAACAACCTCAACATCAACAGGTTCATGACAAACTTCCACAAACTAAACAACGCAACGTCTCCAGCAATACAAGCAGCTCACCCAGATGTAGATCCAGCAAATGATTTTCCCTCTCCCCCGGGAACTCAACGCAATGGATACCATTGCCTCCTAAGGAGGGAGGATTGATCCAAGTGGATATCGGTGGCCACCCAACTTTTCCAACTGGCTCAAAAAAGTTTTCTGGCAATTTTGGCAATTTACTATTTTTAGCAGGTTTTAACTTCAGAGGCCATTTTGAGGGCCTAAATGAAGGTTTTTTTGAGATCGAGGTTCTCAATGATAGTTGAAGGAATTATTGATCCCCCAAAATTAATCGCCTCAATTCTACCTTTCCAACGAGCTATCATACGCCTAAAACAAAGATCGTATACAAAAGTTACGACCCCGAGAAGTTGATGTACTAACTTACCCAAACGGGGACCACATGACTTTTGGCGCTTCATCTCCTAGGGTTAGGTTTTTGGATGTATAGGACTTTTGGTATCCTGTTTATTGTAAAAATTCCTCTAGAGGCTCATTGTAATCATCTTCTTGCGAATGCGAGTAGCCATCACATCTCTTCTCCGAGATAAACTGCCACCATTCTAGCGAGTCTTTCACTCTGTATTTTTACAGTCTCTGTACATTTCTTTCATTAATAGAAATCATGTATTACTGTATCTCTATGTTTATGGTTGCATCTTTGATATATTTCTGTTAGATTACTGGATATACGTGATATCTCTGTGCATTTCTTTATTATATATCCAATCTCATTTCGTGCCGAAAATAATCCGGATCAATGGTATCAGAGAAGGTTGCTCTTGATCATTTTTTTCAATGCATGTCCCTAACAAGGTCTGAGTATAGCAAGTTGGGTCTCGAGTTTGTCTCTCTTGAATACAATCACTCTCACACACCCAAGAAACCCTCAATGGCAGAAGAAAAGAAAATCGACGGAGCAGACGATCCTATAAATCTGTTGCTTGAGCAAGCTCTCACATGACAGAGGGACGAAATGATGGAGAATTTTTCCCACATCCTTAAATTCCTATCGATATCATCAGGAACATCTTCATCAAGAAACCACTTTGGAGGCACCTCGCCTTTCAAGGTACAAGTTAATTTTGATATTCCTATATTTGAAGGACAGATAGATGTAGAATCCCTAGAAAAATGGTTAACTCTACTAGAATGTTATTTCTCTATTCACAATTTTTCCGACAAAGAAAAGATCACCTTCACACTCCTTAAAGCTCTCCCTCATGTCAAACAATGGTGGGAATCTTACTGGGAGAAAATTTCCACAGAGGATTTTGGAATATATGGGGTTGATCCCACTTGGGATTTTTTTATGGATGTGGTAAAGGAAGAGTATTACCATGTTGGCAACTACGAAGACCAGTACATGAGATGGACCACACTAAGGCAAGAGAGGGGCCAAGTAGTTGTAGAGTTCACTAATGCCTTCCATACCTTGCGCACAAAGTTGGGTATCAAAGACTTTGAGTGACATTTGGTTCTGAAATATCGTGGGGCTCTACACAGATACATCCAGACTGAAATAGATTTTCTGGACATCTCAACACTCGGTGCTGCTTATCAATATGTTGTTAAAATTGAGTAGAAATTTAAGCACCAGAACAAACATGAATTTGGGTCTGCAAATCCGCAACAACCAAAGTATGACAAAGACAGCCCTAACAAACAGTCTCTCGAAAACCAGTCCAAGACATAGGAAAAGAAGGGTCACGGGAAGACAAAGAAGGACACCGGAAAATGGTGTGATTTCCACAAAAGCCCCTGGCACAACACCGATGAATGTCACTCAAAAAATTCATTGGTGGCCGAGATCAAAGACAAGGAGACGAACCCTGATTCAAAATATGATTCTGAAAATACTAGTAAAGGACAGATCATTGACGCAGACCCCACTACTATTGTTGCGACCATAGCAATTCAACCAGAAGAACAAATAGATCCTGAAGAGGGGGAGCACCTTTTTCATTCACAGATGTGGGTGAATGGGACCCCACTGCATTTTATTGTTGATAGCGGAAGCTAGAGGAACCTCATCTCAGCAGAGGTCATCAAAGAGTTGGGATTGTTGACAACACCACACCCGTAGCCATACAACATTGGGTGGCTTCGCCAAGGATGATATCTTCGTGTCATCCAGCAATGTCGATTGTCATACGACATCCATCTCTTCAAGGATGAGGTATTATGTGATGTTTCCCCACTAGATGTCTGTGATGTTCTCTTGGGCTAGCCATATATGTGGAAGCACCATGCTATTTATGAGTCTCGACCCCGTAGTGTCATTGTTACTTTGGGGGGTCATCTCTACAGAATACCAGAGGTAGTTCCAACTATTGTTTCACCTAAAAAGTGTCGCAAGGTAGTATCTCATACTGCAAAATTTAGCTTCTTCAAAATCTATTCAAAAGGGGACCATAAGGACATTGCAACCACTACAGTCTCGCCCCCCACACCTTCTATCCAACAGAAGAAGGTCGACAAGGTTGCAACAAAGCAAAAAGATTCCTTTTGCACACCTTGATCTCATGTAGCTTGACTTGTTGAACAACTTCAACTTCAACAGGTTCGTGACAGACTTCCATAAACTAAGCAGCATGACATCTCCAGCAATACAAGCAGCTCACCCAGATGCAGATCCAACAAACGTTTGTACCTCTCCCATGGGAAATCAATGCAATGGATAACATTGCTTCCTAAGGAGAGAGGATTGATCCAAGTGTATATCGGTGGCCACCCACCTTTTTCAACTGGCTCAAAACAATTTTCTAGCAATTTTGGCAATTTAGTATTTTTAGCATGTTTTAACTTCCGGGGCCATTTTGAGGGCCTAAATTAAGGTTTTTTGATATATAGGTTCTCAAAAATGGCCAGAGGCATGATTGAGTGCCCAAAATGAATCTCCTCGATGATACCTTCTCAACGAGCTATCATATTCCTAAAATGAAGATCGTATGCAAAAGTTATGACCCCAGGAAGTTGATGTACAAACTTACCCAAACGAGGCCCACATGACTTTTGGCGCTTCATCTCCTAGGGTTAGGTTTTTGGATGTCTAGGGATTTTTGCATTCCTATTTATTGCAAAAATGCCTCTAGAGCCTCATTGTAATCATCTTCTTGCGAATGCGAGTAGTTGTCACATCTCTTCTTAGAGATAAACTGCCACCATTCTAGCGAGTCTTTCAGTCTGTATTTATATAGTCTCCGTACATTTCTTTCATTAATAGAAATCATGTATTACTGTATCTCTGTGTTTATGGTTGCATATCTGATATATTTCTGTTATATTACTGGATATATGCAATATATCTGTGCATTTCTTTATTATATCTCCAATCTCATTTCGTGCCAAAAACAATATGGATCAATGGTATCAAAGCAGGCTGCTCTTGATCGTTTTTTTCAGTGCATGTCCCCGATGAGGTCCGAGTATAGCAAGTTGGGCCTTGAGCTTGTCTCTCTTGAAGACAATCGCTCTCACACACCCAAGAAACCCTCAATGGCGGAAGAAGAGAAAATCGACGGAGCAGACAATCCTATCAATCTGTTGCTTGAGCAAGCTCTCACGCGACAGAGGGACGAAATGATGGAGAATTTTTCCCACATCCTTAAACGTCTGCTGATATCATCAGGTGCATCTTCATCAAGAAGCCACTTTGGAGGCACCTTGCCTTTCAATGTACAAGTTAATTTTGATATTCCTATATTTGAAGGACAGATAGATGCAGAAGCCCTAGAAAAATGGTTAACTCTGCTAGAAGTTTATTTCTCTGTTCACAATTTTTTCGACAAAGAAAAGATCACCTTCGCACTCCTTAAATCTCTCCCTCATGTCAAACATTAGTGGGAAACTTACTGGGAGCAAAGTTTGTTAAGCCCTAATATTGGCTCATTACCCCTTAATTGGGGCATATTAGATTAGTAATGCTATTTTATTTATGTCGGCTTTAGGCCATTACTTGTAATTTATATTAGTAATGTTATTTTAATTATGTCAGCTTTAGGCCATTAT